>JALNQF010000272.1:0-56040 GCA_028456385.1 Ophiosphaerella korrae | reverse complement strand
TAAGTACTAGGTATATATACCTAGTAGCTTACTAAGCGCTAACTAAAAGTAGAAAGGTAGTTAAATATTAGTAAGTTGTAAACTTACTAATATATTAGTAAGTTTGTAATATTAGTAAGTTTACAATATTAGTAAGTTTATAATATTAGTAAGTTTGTAATATTAGTAAGTTTATAATATTAGTAAGTTTGTAATATTAGTAAGTTGTAAACTTACTAATATTAGTGCGAAAATAAGAGATATAAGGGATAACTCCCTTATAAGAATAATTTAATACTAGCTTATAAGGTATTAGTCTATACGTAATACTTACCTTAGATTTTAAAAGCTATTACTATCTAAAAAGGAGTCTCTTATAGATTAGATCTTAGACCTTAATTAATATAGCTTTCTACTCTAGGTTATTAATATATATTATATAGCTAATGTTCTCCTCTCTATACGTAGATAGGATCTACTTCCTAAACTAGTTAAATACAATTAGGCGTTATAATAGATTAAGAGCTAGACTTAGCTTAAGACTAAGTAGAATTAAGAGTTTAATTTAGAAAGAGCTAGATATAAAGACCTAGTTATAATTAGAGTATAGTTTAAGGCGTAGTTTAAAGTTATTAATAATACGCGTAATAAGTATAGAATCTTAGATAAAGATATATACAACTTTAATAAGACTAGCTATTAGATTTAAAGGAGGTTATAGCAATTTAATAAAAAGGCTTTTTTATAATAGCTATATAAGGGCCTTATTAGAGAGGGATACTAAGGCTTTTAGAAAAGCCCTTTTTAAGTTAGTTACCTATAACTTAAAAGTAATAAGTATAAACTAAGTAGATTAATTATTCTCTCTATCTCTAGCCCTACGCTCTATTTATATATCTACGATACAGTAGTCTTAGCTAAGTCTCTTAAGATAATAGCAAGCTAGATCCTTATAAGGTAGACTTTACGCAAGATAACTTAATAAAGTAGTTTTAACAATTAACTAAAAAGAGTAAATAGTAGATAAAGCTATCTAAGTAAGTACTAGGTATATATACCTAGTAGCCTACTAAGCGCTAACTAAAAGTAGAAAGGTAGTTAAATGTTAGTAAGTTGTAAACTTACTAACATGTTAGTAAGTTCGTAATGTTAGTAAGTTTGTAATGTTAGTAAGTTTGCTATGTTAGTAAGTTACAAACTTACTAATATTAGTGCGAAAATAAGAGATATAAGGGATAACTCCTTTATAATCCTTAACACCCTTTTATTAAAGTGCTAGTTTCTTTATTATATTAGTTATACTAACTTAGTCTATCTCCTTATATATAAGATTCTTTATTTAATTCCTTTATTTATAAAGGTTAAGGCTATAATCCTTTTAGCTATAGTAGAGTTAGTAGCTTAGCGATTGTTACGCCTATACGCTAAGCTAATTAGATCGCAGCACTAGCTTAAGCGAGCTAATTAATAGATTCTAGGTACACCTAGAATCTATTACGCCTCTCTACGTATATACTATCGAGCATCTAATTATGTAACTTATCTAATATACTCCTTTAGGTTAGTAACTTGTTAGTAAGCTAGATATTTATAAGATAAGTGTAAGATTTTCAAGGTAGTCTTAGATTTTATCTAAAGGTGCTTTATATATTGTTTAGTATTCTATTACTTCTATTAGTCTAAGCTATTTTAAGAAGCTTTCCTATTTATTTACTAGTAAGACTTTTATAAAGCTATCTACTATTATCTCTATTAATAGAGTATATTCTACTTTAATTTAGCTAGTAGAGACCTCTTATCTTAGCTAATAATTGTAGATATTAACATGCTAAAGCTTAGTTTGTAGCTTAGCTAGTTCTTTAGTAACGAGCTAGATTGTTTAAGTATTATTGCACTAGATTGTAATATAGTTTATAGGGAGTTTAATATATAGTTTATTAAGAAGTTTTAATATAAAGATTACTTCTTTTACTACCTATAATAGGGCTAGCAACTTAGCTTCTATTATAAAAGTAGTAACTATATCTTACTTATTTACTCTCTATATAATAAGCCTACTAAAAAGTTTAATTATATAGCCTTATAAACTTTTTTAGTCTATAGTATTATTAGTAAAGAAAGTATTACTAGTAACTTGTAATAAGTTGCTTCTACCTAGCTAGAGTGCCCTTAATCTCGTATAAGAGAGGTATATAAGTACTTAATTAGTAGCTTTATAGTAAGTAGTACTTAGGTTTATAAGAAAATAAGCTAGTCGCGATGTTACAAAAGCTATATCTAGCTAAGTAGTTATAGTAGTAAATAGAAGTAAACTAATTTTACGTTAGTATTTGTTAATCTTAGATAGTATTACTAAACTAGTATAGGCCTTAAGTTTAGTAGTAGCTATAGGTGTATTATAACAGACGTGTAGTTTATCTACAAGCTAACTTATCTTATTAATATACGCTGCCTATAGTAGTTAAATTGTACGTTACTCTCTATCTTAAATTACTTTAACACTAAGAAACTATTAGAGATCTACTCCTCTAGTAATAGTATACTTCTCTTTTAGAAGATTAGTTACTTACTATACTTCCTTAGTCTTCTACTTATTATATGCGATAATAATATTATCTACGTAGAAGAAGATAATAATTCTATCTTTAACTATATAGTATAGTTTGTATAGTACTATTTAAAAGCCTATAGCTTTAAGTATAGCTATAAATTCTCTCTACTATAAGAGAAGTAAGATCTAGAGACTATATAGGGCCTTTTAGACTCTAAGGATTATACCCTTCTTTTAGTATCCCCTTAGTATTCTTATATAAATCTCTTAGTCTATTACTATATAAACAAAGGCGTTAGTTACGTTGTACTATTTTAGTTTAAGATTATATTTAGTAGTAATAGCTATAAGTATCTAAAAGGATTAGCTAGCTAGTATTATAGCGTAAGTCTCTTATACTATAATATTTTATTACTAGTCTCTTTATATAATAAGTTAAGCTTTATATTTAATAAATTAATAATATTTATTAAGCTTATACGTATATACCTATATATAGTCTAGTATCTACTAGCTAGAACGCTAGATAGGTTTAGCTAGTACTTTAGTTTATAATTTTATCTAGCAATAGCTAGTTAGGTAGGATAGCTCGGCTTCTTTAAATAACTCGCCTATTAGATAGCTTTCTAGGTTCGTTTAGTATAAAGGTAGTAATAGAAGTTAATTATAGTAGAGCTTTAGTCCTTTTGCAAGTATCCTCTTTATCTTAGCTTTATCTATAAGTTCTCCTTAGTATTTTCTAAGGTTACCTACCTAGGTACTAGCTATAAAGGCTACTACCTATAGTATAGTTTTAGATAAGCTATATCTATTGTGTACTATTAACTCTAGTTAGTCTCTAGTTATTAAACAGGCTAGTATTACTACTAGAGGTAGAGATAGTAGAGGAGTTAGATAGTAGTCTACGATCTTTCTTCTATAGTAGTAGCTAGGTAGATCTTCTTTGTTATTTATAAATATATCTAACTTAGTATTATCCTTATAGAAAGACTCTATTTCTAGCTTATACACTAGTACTAGGAGCTTAATTGTTTTAATATAGGTAGCGATCTCTTCTAGTATTTAATATATAAGGTTATCTATTAGATCCTCTATTTTACTTTTAAAGATTGTTTACTTATTAAAGATTATATCCTATATACTTATTACCTTAGCTATAGATAGCACCTAGATCTAGTAGATATTTAATAACTAGTATCTTATAAGGTAGCTAATCTATACTTTTAGATCTAAACGTTATAGCCTTAATTTACTACGCTACGTATTATTAGTTATTATAAAGGCTTTGCACCTATATACTTTTAAGTAGGCTAAGTTTAGCTTTCTTGTTAATACTATAATTCCTTAATTCTTAGTAACTTTCGTAAAGAATACTTTATATAGTGTCTTCTAGTTATTTAAGTAACTTAGCGTTTAATTATATAAGTAAACTCTAGCCTATATAATTTTAAGCTAAAGCTCTTATAGTAGATTTGCGTCAAGTCGTATAGTACGTAACTTTTCTTTGTTAATTCTTCTAGCTTACTTAGCTCCTCTATTTTAGGCTTAAGTATCTAGAGCTAAAAGTTTAATAGTAATACCTTGCAAGTTTAACTAGCGCTAGACCTCTGGTTTTACTGTTGTAATCTCGTTATTAGCTTTAATTACTTTAACTAAGATACTATACTAATTCTTTAAAAAGAGAGTTAAATTTAATAGTATCTTAATAATTAATTTAGCTAACTAGTTATTAGTAAAGTAGAAGTCCTACTATAGTTTTAAGTACTTATTAGTAATAAGTATCTAGCTTTTCTCTTTAGTAACGCTTTATACTTTATATAAGTAGAAGTTAATAGAGAGTCTTTCTCTTAGTCTTTTATAACTAATTCTTAGTATATAGCTAATTTACTACTTTATCTTAGCTTTACTATATATATTATACTAGACTATAGATACTCTTTTTATACGCACCCTTTAAGCTTACTAGATAAGGTATTTAATTATAGCTAGTCCTAGATAGCTAAGTCTCTTGTACTATAGTAGTACTAGTACTCTAATAGTCTAAGGTTTATAGGTATAGTGCGCTGCTTAGTATATAAGATTGTATAGTAAATAATACTTAAGTACCTATTAACTATAGATCTTAGTAAGGTATCTAATTGTTTATCTATTAGGCTTGTTTAGAGTTATTAGCTTAGATTAAGTGTTCTACTATATTCCTCTCTACTAGAGTAGCTAGAAAGAGACTAGGTTATAAAAGATATCTAGGTATATAGCTACGTTATATAGAACTAGTTTGTTTTCTATTAACTAGTTTTTTAGTATAAGGGTAAGAGATCTATATCCTTTTACTTATATCTTTAACTTACCTACCTATATATAATTATTTAGCTTTAATAGACGATAGTTATATACACGAGTTAAGTTATTTATAATATAGTAGGTTAAACTAGAGTCTAGGATAAAGGAATTCTAGAGAGGGTAGGTATTATAGGTATTCCTTATAGTTTTAGTAATAAAAGTGCTCTTAATACTTAATATTTACTAGCTTTCTAGTTAATCTTCCTTATAGATTTTAGTAATATAAGGTAACTTAGCGTATAGTTCTATATAAGGCTTTATTTAATACTTTAACTATCTTCTTATTAGTCTTTACAAAGTTGTATTATACTTACGTTTATAATTAATAAGCTCTTTTAGAGTCTTACTTAGAGTCTACTAATCTAGTACTTTATTAAGATTAATATAGTAGTAATTACTAAGTTTATAAGGTCTTTTGTAAGCTAGGTATTATTTACTTATAGCTCTTTAACTTATTATTTAGTTAACGTTAGTATTACTACTACGTGTACGTTAATTACAAGGTCTACCCTATTTATTAAGTAGCGCGCTGTCTATAAGAGAGGCGTCCCTAGTCTTACTTTAAGTAGTATTACTACTAGTAGTATAAAGTAAAGTATTATCTACTATAAAAGTAGCTTTGCGCCTCTCTATATTTAGGAGATAGTATACTATTATATACTTATAGTAGTATTTTATTATCTCTCTCTAGTTTATACTAAGTAATAGCTGTAACAGGTTGTCACTAGGGTCGACTTCCTAGTACCTAAGGGGTGTTAGTAGATTAAGAGTTAATAGTAAAAGCTTAGGTTATAATCTATAATAACTTATAAACAATAGAAGATGTTTTGTAACTATCCTATATTAGCGTTCTATAGTTAAAGGATTGAATTGCTAATACTATCCTAACAATATATATCTTACTAACTATATACTCGTCGTAATCTATAATCTATAGTTGCTAAGACTAGTAGATTATAGATTGTCTTAATCTATAATCTATTAATACTAAGAGTCTATAGATTATAGATTAGCCTAGGTGTCCTAGTTATGTATAGTCTCCTAATTAAGGTCGTTACTCCGCTTGTCCTATACTTTGTTAGCGCCTAGATTAAGACTAATTAGTTCTATCTTGATTTCTTCTATTACACTTATAACACTATCTCCCCTTCTAGGCGGGTCCTAGTTTACTTATCCTAGAGCTAGAATTATTAGTCTAGTTTCTTTGTTAATATAGAGTTCTTTATCCTCCCTTATAACTATTTTATCTACACGTTGTTACTATCTCCTTACTAATCGCGTGTTATATAATAGTGTTAAAATATTTCCTTACTCTTATTATACTTCTCCTAAGTTAAACCCTAAGTCTCTTCTTTATATTATTTCTACAAACAATAGTAGGGCTTATAAGGCGTATATTTATATAAATATACGTAGCTCTTATAACGTATCTAGTGTTTCTCTTTCTAAGTGTAAGTTTATTATACTTATTCTTGCGTCTAGGCTTAACAATAATAGGGAAAGCTATTAACTAGACTTAAGAGAAATTACTATCTTAAATTGCAGAGGCTAAAGCTAAGCGTAAGCGTATCTAGGAGCTTATATAGAGTAAGCTAGTAGAGAATTAAGCTTGTCTCTCTCGTCTTTATAAGATAAAGGCCTTAAATAATAAGAAATTAGCTAAGTAGTTAGTAGCTCTAGAAGCTAAGCTAGACTTAGATAAGGCGTTTAGTGTTGCTGTAGTAGGTCTTACGCTAGGCGTCCCTATTATCTCTCTATCTATTGTTAGTAATATTAGTTCTCTTAGTTTACTACTAGGCGTTCTAGAGGGTTTTAACTTTAGAACTCCTCTAGTTTCTTAAAGTAATTAAGATTGTCCTCTAGTTCCTATATTTCTTCCTATAGTTGTCCTTTTTCGTCTATACCTATCTATTCTACTAAGTAGTAGTCTCTTCTATTTTAGAACTAATACTATAAGATTTTCTTAACTTCTTATTCTTTCTATTCTCTGTACGTGTCTACTTCGTATACTAGTAGTTCTACTTCTAGTAGTACTTGTTCTAGTAAGGCTATATAGAATATTAGGTATATCTTTATCTTTTTTAGTAGCTTTAATTTAAATATAACTAGTATAACTTCTTTCTTGATTTTGTATAGTCTTATTTTAACGTAGTCTAATTTTAAGCTTAGTCTCTTGCTTTTAATATTCTTTTATACTAACTATACTTTTTCTCCTTTTTAAAATTAGGGTCCCTCTTTATACTTCTTATTGTAGTACTTTACTATTTAATTATATAGGAATTCTATATCTTATCTTAGTTAATTATGTATATCCTTAAGTCTATTAGCGAAGTTTTCTCCTCTTAGAGACTAAGATATCTAATTTCTTAGTGTCTAGTATACGTTAGGTTCGAATCTATAGTTCGCAAAAAAGGGCAATACTCCTATTACTACGTTCTTTACACTATTGTATACTAGCTATACTATAGGTAGTAACTATACCTAATTATTCTAGTTGTAGTTAAGGTAGTATCTTAGGTATTATTCTACTATCTAATTTATTCGTTCTAACTATCTATCTATTTGTAGGTAATATACTATAGATATTGTATATTTAATTCCTAATTGCGCTATTATCGTTCCCTATAGTTTTAATGTAAATTGTACGTCTCTATCTATAATAATCTTATCTAGTAGTCTATATTAACTAATTATAGTTCCTAGAACTTAGTATATAGTAACCTCTATCTTACTTTTTTCTTTATATAGTCTAAAGTATGTATACTTTGTAAGCTTATCTACTATTGTTAAGATTCTATTATATTTAACTCCTAATATTAGGTTTTTAGACTTTAGTAACTTTGTAATAAAGTCTATTGTAATAACTCCTTATAGTTATTCTAGTACTTCTACTAGTTGTAACATTCTATATAGTGTATATCTATTATATTTATTCTTTTAATATTCTATATAGTCTTGTAGTACCTCTATTACTAATTGTCTTGCTTTTAGAATATAGTAATCTTGTAGTAGTCTATCTAATATTTTCTTAATACCTTAGTAACTATATACTAGTAATTTATAGAATTATTATATAAATTCTCTCTAGATCTTCTTTAGGATATATATTCTTCTATAGGCTTGTATAAATCCTTCTTAGATTTCTAGTTTCTCTATTTCTTTAGATGCTTCTTTTGTTGTTTTCTAAATCTATTTATCTAGCTTGCTACTCTTTCTTTTAAGTATTGCAGCTATTTTATATATATTTAGGACTAAGTATCTTTTTTTATTCTTAACTAGAACTATACTAGTAGTGCTTACTTCTTCTTATAAGTCTAGCCTTTTACTAAAGGCGTCTATAAACTAATTATCTTTCCCTTTTGTATATATAATTTCTATATTAAACGTTAATAAGTATTCCTACTATCTTGTATAGCGTTATAATAATTCTTTATTTATTATAAATCCTATAAGATTCTTGTAGTCTATATAGACCTTTATCTAATGTTTTACTCCTTATAGGTATACTCTCTATTACTTAAATACTTTGTAGATTACTAGTATTTCTTTATTGTAGATTAGGTAGTTAAGTTCTACTATCTTTATTTTCTTAGAGAAGTACTTAACTAAGTATTCTTTTTTAGTCTCTAGGTCTTCCTGTATTAGTGCTATTCTATAGACTAAGTTAGATACGTCTATTTTTACTATTACTAGTAGATCTAGGTTGTATATTCTAATAACTAGGTTTTCTATAAACTTCTTCTTAATCTTCTTAAATACTTTGTCGCATTCCTTTATCTATTTAAATAGCGTATCTTTTTTTATAAGTCTTGTTATTAGTTCTATATCTTTAGACTATCCTACTATTAACTTTCTACAAAAGTTAGCTAGCCTATAAAATTGTTATACCTCTTTTAGGTTTCTTAGTGTTAGCTATTCGTTAATTAACTTGATTTTCTCTAGATTAATCTTAATCTTTCCTAGTTCTATAATAAACCTTAGGAAATCTGTTTCCTTTGTATAAAACTTGTATTTTCTTATCTTAAAAAATATTTTAGCTTTTACTAGTTTTTCTAGTACTTTATGTATATATTATATATGTTCTTCCTCTATTTCTAAGAATATAAGGATATTATCTAAGTATGTAAATGTAAATATATCTAAGTACTCTCTTAGTACTATATTAATCCTTTCTTAGAATACTACTAGTGTATTCGTTAAGCTAAATAGCATAACTAAATATTTATATAATCCCTATTGTGTTCTAAATACTATTTTCTATTTATTGCCTTCTTTAATTCTAATTTAGTAATAGGCGTTCTAGATATCTAACTTCGTAAAAATCGTTGCTTTCTATAGTTTATCTTACATTACGTCTATCTTTAGTAAGGGGTATTAGTTCTTATTTGTAACTGCGTTAGTTTTTCTAAAGTCTATACAAAGTCTTTTATTACTTATTTTTTTCTTGTCTATAAAGATAGGTCTATAAGCTACTAAGGATTTAGATTCTCTTATCTATCTCTTCTTTATTGCGTTTTAAATAAATGCTCGTTTAATCTTTAATTTATCTTCTGTTTTCTAGTAGACTAGGCTCTACCCTACGTCTTTTCCTTCTTCTATTTCTATCGCTAAGTCCTATAGTTAATGTTCTAGAAGGTAATCTTTAGGTTCTATAAGCTATTCTTCTTATTTCTTGTATTCTTCTAGGAATTCTCCCTTATAGGTGTTCTTGTAGGCCTTTAACGTGTCTATTCTATAGTAGTTAATCTTCTCTATTCTCTAATTAATATATAGGTTAGTTATCTATAACTATAGTATACCTAATATTATATCTTATTTGTTATTAATTGTTGTTATATCTATAACTATATTCTTAATTTCTAGTCCTTCTAACCTTAGTGTTAAAGGTGCTGTCTCGAACTATATTAGTTCCTAGAATAGTTTTCCTTTAATTGTACTTAGTTGTTAAGGGTATTTCTTTGTTATATACTTTATTCCCTGTGTTTCTACAAACTTCTTTAATATAAAGTTTCTTGTAGCTCTACTATTAATTATTAATTGTACTTTCTTTCTTTAGTATATACTTATTTTTGTAATATATAGGCCTCTTATACCTTTTAGTTTTTTTTGCTTAGGTAACTTTATAAATTATCTATCTTTCTAGGGCTATAGGCTTACTTTAAGTTTATATTCTTTGTATTTTAGATATTTGTTGTATATACATTTATACTATAGTCTTCCTTAGACGTATTTCTTAGATAGTTTTAGGCCTAGTCTTACTACTACGTATCTATCTTCTAGGATTACTTCCTATCCTTAGATATTTTCTACTAGAATTACTCTTGTATAGTTATAGCCTTTTCTCCTTATAGGCTATACGCTATTATTTACTTTAGGGTTTCTATATATAATATAGTTCTTGTCTAGGTATAATATCTATAATACTTTAAAGTATACTAGGTATTTTAGATCTATTATTTTATTATCTTCTTCTTAGTATTTACTTCTACTAGGTGTATCTATTATTAGGATATAGTATACTACTAGTACTCTTAGTATATAGGCTTTATTAATCTATTACGTCTTTCTTATAAGGTATTACTATTCTCTTTTTATAGGTATTCTTCCTACTACAACTATATATTACTTTATCTATTCTTAAAATAGTATAAACTTTATTTCTTTAGGATTGCGTTCTTTCTAGTCTTTGTACGCTTCCTCTATACTTATAACTAGTAAGTATTTCTAAACAAACTTCTATTCTTTGTTTTATTCCTCTATATTACTTATTATATAGCTATTGTAACTATATATTATTAGCTAGGTATACTCTATAGCTCTTATACTAACTTATCTCTTACTTCCTTGTAGTCCTTTAGAGGTAGTTGTAGTAGTCTCTTTATCTAGTGCTAGTCCTTTAGCCTAGATTAATAGTACTAGGGGCTCTTCCCCTTCTAGATCTTCTACTAGTAGGTCTATTACTTAGGCTATTTCTTCTAGCTAAGCTTTTATTCTTTCTTTTATTATAGCTACTCTCTATCTTTATTATAGGAAGTATCTTACTCCTTATTTACTAAAAAGATATATATAGTAGTTGTCTTTATAATAAAAGGTCTAATAGAGTATTATATATTATATTTCTTTACTCCTAGCTACCTTCTCTTAAGGTTTAGCCTATACTTATAGTACTTCTTTCTTCTTTTTAGTTATCTTTAACTAGGTTTCTTTCTTTAGGTTTTTATTCTTGCAGTCCTTTATAAAGTATCTAGGTTTCCTGTATTTATAATATACTATATCCTTCTTCTTTTATAATTAGTAGTCTTTTGTATAGTAGCCTAGTTTGCTATAATTAAAGTACGTAAAGTCTTTATTCTTTTTTTTCTTTCTATCTTTGTTAGTGTTAAGGATTATAGGGTCTCCCTTATTATAGTTCTAGGTGTAACCTCTATATTTGTTCTTCTTCTATTCTTAAAGATTATTGTTAATTTGTATTACCTATTACTTTAGGGCTTCTAGTATCCTTAGTTTCTCTATATATATTATCTCGTATTAGATCTTAGAGTTTAGTCCTTACTTAAATTGTAACATTAAAGCTAACTTATTCTATTCTATGTTCTAGGATAGTTATTTAAACTATAATACGTACTTTAGAATACTTTAACTTTATATAAGCTTCTCTAGCTATTCTTTAGCTTATTAGGTAATGTCTATATTTCTAAATACTGCTCTTATTTGTTTAGTAAAGTACTCGTAACTTCTAAAAATAGCTCTAGTTTTATCCTTCTAGGTTATTAGAGAGTGTATTGTATAGTCTATCTAGTAAGGTTTATACTATCTTATTACGTCTTCTTTAAGGTGCAACCTAATATATATTACCTTTTTTTCTTCTATGTCGAAGTGTAGTGCTTGTACATCTATCTAGAGTTGTACTAAAGTAATAAAAGGTCTTAGTTTCTCCTTTGTTCTATTAAACTTCTTAAGGATAGGTATCTTAGGTAGTTTCTTTGTCGCACTTATTGCTAGACGTTATATAATTAGTTCTATCTAATTCTAACCTTTAATAATAGCTTTAATCTATGCTTTATTCTACTTTGCGTAATCTTGTAGTTCCTTGTTCTATATTTCTAAAGCATTGATTACTATTTTTATATCTTTTTTATCTAAGATTAGATTGTTAATTTAGTCTTTAATTGTTTCTTATATAGTACTATTAGACTTATAACTACTTTTAGGGGCTTTACTTATTTTAGTTAAACTTTCTACTATCGTATTAGCTAGACTATACGCTACTTACGCTTCGCTTCTCGCAATAACTAAATTAGCAAGGTGTAACAGGTTGTTACTAGGGTCAACTTCCTAGTACCTAAAGAGTATTAGTAGATTAAGAGTTAATAGTAAAAGCTTAGGTTATAATCTATAATAACTTATAAACAATAGAAGATGTTTTGCAACTATCCTATATTAGCGTTCTGTAGTTAAAGGATTAAATTGCTAATACTATCTTAATAATGCGTATCTTACTAACTATATACTCGTCGTAATCTATAATCTATAGTTACTAAGACTAGTAGATTATAGATTATCTTAATCTGTAATCTATTAATGCTAAGAGTCTATAGATTATAGATTAGCCTAGGTGTCCTAGTTATGTGTAGTCTCCTAATTAAGGTCGTTACCCTGCTCGTCCTATACTTCGTTAGCGCCTAGATCGGGACTAATTAGTTCTATCTCGATTTCTTCTATTACACCCGTAATAATAGCCTTCTATTATCTTAAAAGGTTATAGACTAAATTAGTACTACGTGTTTAATAGCTACTAAAAAGTCTTAAGTAATTATATTAATTTATAGTAACTCTACTACTTAATACGTTTTAGCCTTAGTAGTAGTATAGTTATACTTAGCTATCTATATATCCTAATTTGCTAGGCTTCTTATAGGCTTAAGTAATTTAAGGTATTTATTACGTATACGCTCTTACTTAATACGCTCGTCTACGCTAATAGTTTACTTTAGGTTTAATAGCTACTAACGTAGAGATTAGTTTAGTAAGTAGTACGTACGTAGTAGATATAGCAAGACTAAGGATTAGATAAATATTACAATATACTAGAGACTTAACTACTCTTTTTTGTACTTATGTTAGTTACTATAGTATTACTTAGCTAATATTTTATAGTATTTAAGGTCTTCTTTAAAAGCCTTATAACTAGTAGCTAAGAGTTTAGACTACTACGTAGGAGTCTTAACACCTAATACTAGAGTGTAGTTAGCTATTACTAGAGCTCTAATTAGTTCTAGTCTCTAAATTAGCTAGGTAGAGGATTCTAGGTTAATCTTATCCTAAATATTATATACTACGTATCTAGATTATAGTTAAATTATCTATATAGTGTAATCTTTATTAGTCCTTAACGTTATAGTTAGATTACGTTAGGTTATACTAGCTATCTTGTTTTAGCTTTAAGTTGCGAGAGAGTAAGAAATTATTACTTTTTAGAGTATACTTTAGTTAAGGCTAAGTATAGTGCTTAGCTTAATTTAAGAGTTATTAGAGGGCTACTAGAGAGTAGGAGATTTACGCCCCTTTTTAAAGATACTCGTAGTACTACTAGAGAGTAGGAGAATAGTACTTTTTGCTAACGCGCGTAGGGCTACTAGAGAGTAAGAGATTAGTACTTTTCGCTAATACTCTTTATAGTACTTAGCTTAATACTTAGCTTAATACTTAAGTTAATACTTGAGTTAATACTTAAGTTAATACTTAAGTTAATGTAGGTAGATACTAGTTTACTTAACTTAGTTAAGGTAGTAAGACTCTTAATTATTAGATTTAAAGGAGGTTATAGTAATTTAATAAAAAGGCTTTTTTGTAATAGCTATATAAGGGCCTTGTTAGAGAGGGATACTAAGGCTTTTAGAAAAGCCCTTTTTAAGTTAGTTACCTATAACTTAAAAGTAATAAGTATAAACTAAGTAGATTAATTATTCTCTCTATCTCTAGCCCTGCGCTCTATTTATATATCTGCGATGCAGTAGTCTTAGCTAGGTCTCTTAAGATAGTAGCGAGCTAGATCTTTAATACCCCTTTGTTAAGGTGCTAGTTTCTTTATTATATTAGTTGTACTAACGTAGTCTATCTCTTTGTATGTAAGATTCTTTATTCGATTCCTTTGTTTGTAAAGGTTAAGGCTGTAATCCTTTTAGCTATAGTAAGGTTAGTAGCTTAGCGATTGTTACGCCCGTGCGCTAAGCTAATTAGATCGCAGCACTAGCTTAAGCAAGCTAATTAATAGATTCTAGGTATACTTAGAATCTATTGCGCCTCTCTATATATATACTATTAAGTATCTAATTATATAACTTATCTAACACTAGCTTTATAATAAGAGTAACTACTATATTTAAAATAGTTACTAGCTTAGATATAGAAATATACGTAATTAACGTAACAACCTAGTAATTATAAATAGGTTATAGTAATTAAGTATATTAATACGTCTAGGTAGGTTATTCTACTTATAGTAATACTAGCTAGTAAGCTTTAATAAGCTAGCTAGTATCGTAACACTCTAGCTAGCTAGTCTATTACTATTAGTAATACTAAATAGATAGATAACTAATTAACTAGGTTTAGACTAGCTTATATACTTTAACTAATATATAGAGCCTTATATAAGTAGAGTATATAGACTACTTATCTTAGATTAATATAGTAGCTATATAACACGTAAGTTTAATTAGTAATATATAAAATATAAAATTATTAGCCTTTATATACTAGCCTATATATTTTATCTTCTCTAGCTACTTAATATAAACTACTTTAGTCCTCTTAAGATAGTAAATAGTAATAAAATTAGACACTTTATACACTAAGAAGTCTTTTATATTAATAAAGATCTTTTCCTTAAAGTATATACGTATATATACCTATTAGTCTTTTCTAAGAGCTTTATAGATAAACTTAGATACTAAAGAATCTTCTTTAGTATTAATCTTAAAGTTTCTTAAGTTAACTACTTATCTTAGCTTATTAAAGGCTTTAAGTTAGCTATACACTTAGCTATAATTTTAGCTTATAAAAATACTTAGCTAAAGGCTAAAAATTATTACAAGATATAAAGGAAAGATAAATATAGATAGAGATTAATTAAAGAAGCTAAGAAGAGCTACTAGATAGATACGTTCTAAGTGCGCTAACGTATACTACTAACTTATAGTAAGTATTATATACTTAGCTATAATAAGCGCTAATATAAACTAATCTAATCTATCTACTTCTTAAATTCTAGCTTCTTTAAGTATATAGTTATAGCGCAATTAATTAGATAGATTAGTTAGGTTAAGTAGAGTAGCCTAAGTAGTAGGGTAGCCTAGGTTGTAAGTAAGCACGTTATACTAAAGTAATCTAGTAACTCTATAAACTTCTATAAACCTCTATAAAAAAGCTAATATACTAGTACTAGCTTTATAGTAAGCCTAAAGCTAAGCCTTAGTAAGAGATTATATAAAGAAAGAGATAATTAACGTTATACGTTACTAGGGATATTAAGGGTCTAAGCTAATACCTACTTAAGAGACTTAGCTAAGAGAGCTATAGTATAAATATATAAGATAAGCTAACGTCTTATAAGCTATAGTAAGATACTTAGTATAGTAAGATAAGCTATAAGTACTTTAACTTTAAGGTAATAAAAGCTTTTATAACACCTTAAAATCTATAATAGGCTTCTTGTTGTTAACTACAGGTGCCTATCTTAAAGGGGGTTAGTAGATTACAAGGTAATAGTAAAAGCTTAGGAGTAATCTACAATAACTATAAACAATAGAAGATATTTTACAACTGTCTTGTATTAGCGTTCCGTAGTCAAAGGATTAAATTACTAATACTATCCTAATAATGCGCATTACTAATAACTATATACTTACTATAATCTATAATCTATGTTTACTAAGATTAATAGATTATAGATTAGCTTAATCTATAATCTACTACTGCTAAGAGTCTATAGATTATAGATTACTCTAGGTGTCCTAATTATGCGTAGTTTCCTAATCAAGGTTGTTACCCTACTCGTCCTATGCTTTGTCAGCGCCTAGACTAGGACTAATTAGTTCTATCTCGATTTCTTCTATTACGCCTGTAACACTATCTCCCCCTCTAGGCGGACCTTAGTTTGTCTATCCTAGGGCTAAGGTTATTAACCTAGTTTCTTTATTAATGTAGAGTTCTTTATCCTCCCTAATACCTATTTTATCTACGCGTTGTCACTATCTTCTTACTAATCGTGTATTGCGCAATAGTGTTAAAATATTTCCTTGTTCTTGTTATACTTCTCCTAAGTTAAACTCTAAGTCTCTTCTTTATATTATTTCCGCGAATAATAGTAGGGCTTACAAGGTATATATTCGCGTAAACATGCGTAGTTCTTATAACGTGTCTAGTGTTTCTCTTTCTAAGTATATGTTTATTACGCTTATTCTTGCGTCTAGGCTTAACAATAATAGGGAAAGCTGTTAACTAGACTTAAGAGAAATTACTGTCTTAAATTATAGAAGCTAAAGCTAAGTATAAGCGTATCTAGGAGCTTACGTAGAGTAAGCTAGTAGAGAATTAGGCTCGTCTCTCTCGTCTTTGTAAGATAAAGGCCTTAAATAATAAGAAATCGGCCGAGTAGTTAGTAGCTCTAGAAGCTAAGCTAGATCTAGATAAGGCGTTTAGTGTTGCTGTAGCGGGTCCTACGCTAGACGTCCCTATCGTTTCTCTATCCATCGTTAGTAATATCGATTCTCTTAGTTTACTACTAGGCGTTCTAGAGGGTTTTAATTTTAGAACTCCTCTAATTTCTTAGGGTAGTTAAGATTGTCTTCTAGTTCCTATATTTTTTCCTATAGTTATCCTTTCTCGTCTATACCTATCTATTCTACTAAGTAGTAGTTCCTGCTATTACAGAACTAGTGTGCTAAGATTTTCTTAACTTCCTATTCTTCCTATTCTCTATACGTGTCTACTTTGTACACTAGTAGTTCTACGTTCTATAGTGCTGTCTTAAGTAGCGCTACGTAGAAAGTTAAGTATATCTTTATTTTGTTTAGTAGTTTTAGTTTAAATGTAACTAGTGTAACTTCTCTTTTAATCTTGTATAGTCTTATCTTAACGTAGTCTAATTTTAAACTAGGTTGTTTACTCTTAATATTCTTGCGTACTAACTATACTTTTTCTCCCTCTCTAAATTAGGGTCCTTCCTTATACTTCTTGTTGTAGTACTTCGCTATTCAATTATATAGGAATTCTACATCTTGTCTTAATTAGTCGTGTATATCTCTAAGTCTATTAGTAAAGTTTTCTCCTCTTAGAGACTAAGATATTTAATTCTATAGTATCTAATATACATTAGGCTTAAATCTATAGTTTGCAAAAAAAAGTAATACTCCTATTACTATATTCTTTGCGCTGTTGTATACTAATTGTGCTATAGGTAGTAACTGTACCTAGTTGTTCTAGTTATAGTTAAGGTAGCATCTTAAGTACTATTCTACTATCTAATTTATTCGTTCTAATTATCCGTCTATTTATAGATAATATGCTATAGATATTGCGTATTGTATTCCTAATTACGCTATTATCGTTCTCTATAGTTTTAATGTAAATCGTACATCTCTATCTATAATAATCTTATCTAGTAGTCTATATTAACTAATTACAGTTTCTAGAACCTAGTATACTACAACCTCTATCCTACTTTTTTCCTTATATAGTCTAAAGTATGTGTACTTCGTAAGTTTATCTACTATTATTAGGATTCTATTGTATTTAACTCCTAATATTAGATCTTTAGACTTAGGTAACTTCGTAATAAAGTCTATTGTAATAACTCCCTATAGTTGTTCTAGTACTTCTACTAGTTATAGTATTCTATATAGTACATGTCTATTGTATTTATTCCTTTAACATTCTATATAGTCTTGTAGTACCTCTATTACTAGTTGTCTTGCTTTTAGAATATAGTAATCTTATAGTAGTCTATCTAATGTTTTCTCGATGCCTTAGTAACTATGTACTAGTAATTTATAGAATTGTCGTATAAATTCCCTTTGAATTTTTCCTAGAATATATGTTCTTCTATATGCTTGTGCAAATCTATCTTAGATTTCGAGTTTCTCTGTTTCTTTAGATACTTCTTGTGTTATTTTCTAAATCTATTTGTTTAGCTTGTTACTTGTCTTCTTAAGTGTTGCAGCTATCTTAGGTATGTTTAGGACTAAATATCCTTCCTTGTTCTTAACTAGAACTATGCTAGTAGCGCTTACTTCTTCTTGTAAGTCTAGTCTTCTACTTAGAGTATCTATAAATTAGTTGTCTTTCCCTTTTGTGTATATAATTTCTATATTAAATGTTAACAAGTATTCCTACTATCTTGTATAGCGTTATAACAATTCTTTATTTGTTATAAATCCTATAAGATTCTTGTAGTCTATATAGACCTTCGTCTAGTACTTTGCTCCTTGTAGGTATACTCTCTATTGTTTAAATGCTTTGTAGATTACTAGCATCTCTTTGTTATAGATTAGGTAATTAAGTTCTGCTGTTTTTATCTTCTTAGAGAAGTATTTAACTAAGTGTTCCTTTTTAGTCTCTAGGTCTTCTTGCATTAGTACTATTCCGTAGACTAAGTTAGATGCGTCTGTTTTTACTATTACTAGTAGGTCTAGGTTATACATTCTAATAACTAGGTTTTCTATAAACTTCTTTTTAATCTTATTAAATGCTTTATCGCATTCTTTTGTCTATTTAAACAGCGTGTCTTTTTTTATAAGTCTTGTTATTAGTTCTATATCTTTAGACTATCCTACTATTAACTTTCTGCAAAAGTTAGCTAGCCTATAAAATTGTTGTACCTCTTTTAGGTTCTTTAGTGTTAGCTATTTATTAATTAAGTTAATCTTTTCTAGGTTAATCTTGATTTTTCCTAGTTTAATAATAAATCCGAGGAAATCTGTTTCCTTTGTATAGAACTCGCATTTTCTTATCTTAAGAAATATTTTAGCTTCTACTAGTTTCTTTAGTACTTTGTATACATGTTACACGTGTTCTTCCTCTACTTCTAAGAATATAAGGATGTTGTCTAAGTATGTAAATATAAATATATCTAAGTACTCTCTTAGTACTATGTTAATTCTTTCTTAGAATACTACTAGTGTATTTATTAAGCTAAACAGCATAACTAAGTATTTGTATAGTCTATATTGTGTTCTAAACGCTGTTTTCTACTCGTCTCCTTTCTTAATTCTAATCTAGTAGTATACGTTTTGTATGTCTAGTTTTGTAAAGATCTTTACTTTTTATAGCCTATCTTGCATTTTATCTATTTGTAGTAGTAGGTATTAGTTCTTGTTTGTAATTGCGTTAGTTTTTCTAAAATCTACGTAGGGTCTTTTATTACTTATCCCTTTTTTGTCTATAAATATTAATCTATATACTACTAAGGATTTAGATTCTCTTATCTATCCTTTCTTTATTGCATTTTGTATAAATAATTATTTAATCTTAGATTCTTCTTCTGTTTTTTAGTAGACTAGGCTCTATCCTACGTTCTTTTCTTCTTCTATTTCTATTACTAAGTCCTATAGTTAGTGTTCTAGAAAGTAGTCTTCTAGCTCTATAAGCTGCTTTTCCTATTTCTTATATTCTTCTAGGAATTCTCCTTTGTAGGTGCTTATGTTAGCTTTTAGTGTATTAGTTTTACTATAACTAATTTTTCTTGTTCTCTAATTAATGTGTAGGTTAGTTATTTATAACTATAGCATACCTAATATTATGTCTTATTTATTATCGATTGTCGTTATATCTATAACTATATTCTAGATTTCTAGTCCTTCTAACCTTAGTGTTAAAGGTACTGTCTCGAACTGTATTAGTTCCTAAAATAGTTTTCCTTTAATCGTACTTAGTTGTCGAGGGTATTTCTTTGTTATATACTTTATTCCCTATGTTTCTACAAACTTCTTTAATATAAAGTTTCTTATAGCTCTACTATTAATTATTAATTATACTTTCTTTCCTTAGTATATACCTATTTTTGTAATGTGTAGGCCTCCTATACCTTCTAGCCTTTCTTGCTTTAGTAATTTATTAAATTATCTATCTTTCTAAGGCTATAGGCCTACTTTAAATTTATATTCTTTGTATTTTAGATACTCGTTGTATATGCATTTGTACTATAGTCCTCCTTAGACGCATTTCTTAGATAATTTTAGGCTAGGTCTTACTACTACATATCTATTTTCTAGGGTTATTTCCTATCCTTAGATGTCTTCTACTATAATTGCTCTCGTGTAGTTATAGCCTCTTCTCCTTGTAGGCTATGCGTTGTTATTTGCTTTAGAGTTTCTGTGTATAATACAATTCTTATCTAGGCATAATATCTATAATACTTCAAAGTGTACTAGATGTTTTAGGTCTATTATTTTGTTATCCCCTTCCTAGTATTTGCTTCTACTAGGTGTATCTATTATTAAGATATAGTACACTACTAGTATTCTTAGTGTGTAGGCTTTGTTAATCTATCGCGTCTCTCTTATAAGGTATTGCTATTCTTTTTATATAGGTATTCTTCCTACTATAACTATATGTTGCTTTATCTATTCTTAAAATAGTATAAACTTTATTTCTTTAGGATTGCGTTCTTTCTAGTCTTCGTACGCTTCCTCTATACTTATAACTAGTAAGTATTTCTAAACAAACTTCTATTCTTTGTCTCGTTCCTCTATATCTATTATAGTATAGCTATTATAACTATATATTGTTAGCTAGGTATATTCTATATCTCTTATACTAACTTATCTCTTACTTCCTCGTAGTCCTTTAGAGGGAGCTGTAGTAGTCTCTTTATCTAGTGCTAGTCTATCGGCCTAGATTAATAGTACTAGGGGCTCTTCCCTTTCTAAATCTTCTGTTAGTAGGTCTATTACTTAGGCTGTGTCTTTTAGCTAAGCTTTTATTCTATCTTCCTTTATTACTACTACTCTATATCTGTACTTCTATAGGAACTATACTACTCTTTATTTACTAGAAAGATGTGTATAGTAGTTGTTGTTATAATAAAAAGTCTAATAGAGTATTGCATGTTGTACTTCTTTGCTCCTAGCTACCTTCTTCTAAGGTTTAGCCTGTACTTGTAGTGCTTCCTTCTTCTTCTTAGTCGTTTTTAACTAAGTTTCTTTCTTTAAGTCCTTATTCTTATAGTCTTTTACAAAGTGTCTTAGTTTTCTGTATTTATAACATACTATATCCTTCTTTAACTTAGATCTGTAATTCCTTGTATAGTAGCCTAGTTTACTATAGTTAAAGCACGTAAAGTCTTTGTTCTTTTTCTTCTTTCTATCCTTGTTAGCGTTAAAGACTATAGGGTCTCCCTTATTATAGTTCTAGGTATAACCTCTATATTTATTCTTCTTCTATTCTCGAAGATTATTGTTAATTTGTATTGCCTATTACTTTAGGGCTTCTAGTGTTCGTAGTTTCTCTATATATATTATCTTGTATTAGATTTTAGAGTTAAGTCCTTGTTTAAATTGTAACATTAAGGCTAACTCGTTCTATTCTATATTTTGTAATAGTTGTTTAAACTATAATACGTACTTTAGAACACTCTAATTCTATGTAAGCTTTTCTAGTTACTCTTTAGCTTGTCGGGTAACATCCGTGTCCCTAAATGCTACTCTTATTCGTTTAGTAAAGTATTCGTAACTTCTAAAGATAGCTCTAGTTTTGTCTTTTTATGTTATTAGAGAGTGTATTATGTAATCTATCTAATAAGGTTTGTACTATCTTATTGCGTCTTCCTCTAGGTGCAGTCTAATATATATTACCTTCTTTTCTTCTGTATCGAAGTGTAGTACTTATATATCTATCTAGAGTTGTACTAATACAATAAAAGGTCTTAGTTTTTCCCTTGTTCTATTAAACTTCTTAAGTACAGGTATCTTTAGTAGTTTCTTTGTCGCGCTTATCTCTAGGCGTTGCGTAATTAGTTCTATCTAGTTTTATCCTTTAATAATAGCTTTAATTTATACTTTGTTCTATTTTATATAATCTTGTAGTTCCTTGTTCTATATTTCTAAGGCGTTAATTACTATCTTTATATCTTCTTTTTTAGAGATTAGGTCGTTTATATAGTTCTTAACGTCTCTCTATACTATATTGTCTAACTTATAACTACTTAGAGGTGCTTTACCTCCTTTTTTAGTTAAACTTTCTACTATTGTGTTAGCTAGACCGCGCGCTACTTACGCTTCGCTTCTCGCAATAACTAAATTAGCAAGGTGTAATAGGCCTCTTGTTATTAACTACAGGTGCCTATCTTAAAGGGGGTTAGTAGATTACGAGGTAATAGTAAAAGCTTAGGGGTAATCTATAATAACTGTAAATAATAGAAAATGTTTTGCAACTGTCTTGTATTAGCGTTCTATAGTTAAAGGATTAAATTGCTGATGCTATCCTAATAATGCGCATTGCTAATAACTATATACTTGCTGTAATCTGTAATCTATGTTTACTAAGATTAATAGATTACAGATTAGCTTAATCCGTAATCTGCTACCGCCAAGAGTCTATAGATTATAGATTACTCTAGGTGTCCTAATTATGCGTAGTTTCCTAATCAAGGTCGTTACCCCGCTCGTCCTATGCTTCGTTAGCGCCTAGACCGGGACTAATTGGTTCTATCTCGATTTCTTCTATTACGCCTGTAACAAAATCTATATAAATCTTATTTAGCTATATAATATACCTAATTATAAATACCTTTACCTTAATAATTCTAAAAACTACGTTTATATTAATACTACTACCTTAATTTATAAATAGCTACTTTTTTTTATAGTCTTATAGTACTAAGCTACTATAGTATAACTATAAAGCTATTTCTACCTTTTAAACCTATAATAGACTTTAATCTTAGTTAAAGAGTTTTTATTTTATACTTAGAAGTCTTAATTAGCTTTATAGTAGTTATTGCGCGCTATATTATATAATATTACTACTATAGTTAGTACTTTTAGTAAAGTAAACAAAGATCTTCTTTAAGTAGGTTCTTTATACATTATATTATATATTAGACAATAAAGGAATAAGCTATATCTTATAGTTAACTAGCTAGGCTACTAATATATTAGTAGTAGGCGTTAATTATATCTTACGTAATTTAGTAGAAGTAACTATAATATACTAAGGTAGTAGTAATAGAATAACTACGTTAGGTTTATCCTTCTTACTAGAACTATCTAATATATATACGATTTAAATTCTAAATATAATATCCTCTATTTAGTCTCTTAATTATTATCGCGAGCCTTTACTACTAAATACTATCTACTTACTTTACTTACTTCTTAATAAAGATAATATAGCGCCTCTCTAATATAAGCTATTCTACTACTCTCTATAAGGCTTAGGTAAATAAATATATCTATATAAAGCTTTATCTTACGTATAGAGTAGTCCTAAAAAGCCTTAGTCTATTTTGTTATAGCTATAACAAGAGAATATTAGATAGAACTAATTAGCCTAATAATAGAAGATAACAACGCATATAACCCTTAGGTAGATACACCTAATTAGGAAGCTAACTACAACTATAACACGTAATAAATTTGTAAATTCGCGATCTTAGTAAATATAAAGTTATAAAGCTAACACGTAATAAATTTATAAATTTGCGATCTTAGTAAATACAAAGTTGTAAAGCTACCCTAATACTATAAGTATATAGTTAGTAGTAATATATATTATTAGGATAGTATTAGTAATCTAATCTCTAACTAAGAACGCTAATACTTGACATTGCACACACAAATTAACTATTATACCTAGTTATTACTTAATTATAACACGAGCTTTTGTTATTACCTTCTAATCTACTAATACCCTAATAGGTTATTAGGAAGTCGACCCTAGTAACCCTATTACACCTTGCTAATTTAGTTATTAGAAGAAGCAAAGCGTAAGTAGCACACAGTCTAAGCTAATATAATAGTAGAAAGTTTAACTAAGAAGGGAGGTAAAGCACCTCTAAGCTCGTATAGCTTAGATATAATAGATATATAGGTAGTTAAGAACTACTTAAACAACTTAATCTCTAAAAAAGAAGATATAAAAATAGTAATTAACGCTTTAGAAATATAGAACAAAGAACTATAAGATTATGTAAAGTAGAATAAAGCTTAGATTAAAGCTATTATAATAGGATAAAACTAAATAGAATAGATTACCTAGAGACTAGAAATAAGTACGACAAAGAAACTACTTAAGATACTAGTACTTAAGAAGTTTAATAGAACAAGAGAAAAACTAAGACCTTTTATAGCTTTAGTATAACTCTAAATTAATATATAAGTACTACACTTTAATATAGAAGATAAAAAGGTAGTATATATAGGAATATACTTTAAAGAAGATATAGTAAGATAGTTTAAGCCCTACTAGACTAACTATATAATACGTACCTTAGGAATATAAAAAGATAAAACTAGAGCTATCTTTAGAAGTTACAAATACTTTATATAGTAAATAAGAGTAGCGTTTAGAGATATAGATATTACTTAATAAGCTAAAGAGAAGCTTATAAAGCTTAAGTAATATAAGACTGTCCTAAAATATATATTATAATTTAAACAACTATCTTAGAATATAAAATAGAACAAACTATCTCTAATATTAAAGTTTAAACAAGGACTAAGTAAGGAAATCTAATACGAATTAATTTAGATAGATAAACTAAGGACACTAGAAGCTCTAAAGAAATAGGTTATATAAGTATATAATAATCTTTAAGAATAGAGAATAAATAAGTATTAGGGAAAACCTAGTAACTAAGATAGAAGAGACTCTATAATCCTTAACGTAAATAAGGATAAAAAGAAAAAGAAGAATAAAGACTTTACGTGCTTTAAATATAGTAGAAAAAGTTACTACGTAAAGGACTACTAATTATATAAGAAGAAAGATATAGTATACTATAAATATAAGAAACTAAGATACTTTGTAAAAGACTATAGAAGTAAACTAAAGAAAGAGAGCTAGTTAAAAACAACTAAGAATAAGAAGGAAGTATAGAAAGCATAGGCTAAGCCTTAAGAGAAGGCTATAGTAAATAGAGAATTATAGTACAAGATACTTAATTAGACCTTTTATTATAATAACAACTACTATATATATCTTTCTAGTAAGTAGAGAATAAGATAGTTCCTATAGAAGAATAGAGTAGCTATAATAAAGAAAGAATAAATAAAAGTATAGTTAGAAGAGACAACCTATATAATAGACCTACTAACAGAAGACTTAGAAAGAGAGAAGCCCTAGACCTTATTAATCTACACTAAAAGACTAGTAGAAGATAAAAAGACTACTATAGTCGCCTCTAAAGAACTACAAAGTAATAAGAAAGAAGATAACGTAAAAGGTATAAAGTATACCTAGTTAGATATATATAGTTATAATAGCTATACAACAATCGATATAGTAGAATAAAGGCGAGAATAGTAATTTGTTTAAAAATACTTACTAGTTATAAGTATAGAGGAAGCGTACAAAGACTAGAAAGAACGTAATCCTAAGAATACGAGGTTTATACTATTTTAAGAATAGATAAAGTAATATATAGTTATAGTAAGAAGAATACCTATATAGAGAAAGTAGTAGTACTTTATATAGAAAACGCAATAGATTAATAAAGCCTATTTACTAAGAATACTAATAGTATACTATATCCTAATAGAAAAAACACCTAGAAAAGATAAATACTAGGAAGAGGACAACAAGATAATAAACCTAGAATATCTAGTACACTTTAAAGTATTATAGCTATTATACCTAGATAAGAATTATATTAAATATAGAAACTAGAAAGTAAATAATTACGTATAGCTAATAAGAAGAAAAGGTTACAACTATATAAAAGTAATTCTAGTAGAAGAAATTATAGGATAAGAAATAGTATTAAAAGAAAGATATATAGTAGTAAAGCTAAAACTAAAACTATCTAAGAAATACGTTTTAGAAAGACTATAGTACAAATACACGTACAACAAATATCTAAAACACAAAGAATATAAGCCTAAGGTAGAGCTATAGCCTTAGAAAAATAGATAATTTACAAAATTACCTAAGTAAGAAAGGCTAGAAGGTATAAAAGGCCTATATATTACAAAAACAAGTACTTTCTAAGAGAAAAAGGTATAAGTTATAATTAATAGTAGAGCTACAAGGAACTTTATATTAAAAAAATTTATAAAAGAATAAAGAATATATTATATAATAAAGAAATACTCTTAATAACTAAGTATAATTAAAAGAAAACTATTCTAGAAACCTATTAGGTTTAAAATAATATCCTCTATACTAGAACTAGAAGGATTAAAGATTAAAAACGTAGTTATAGATATAATAACAATAGATAATAAACAAGATATTATACTAGAGATACTATAGTTATAATTAGCTAACCTAAGAATTAATTAGAGAATAGAAAAAATTAATTACCCTAAACAAGGTATATTAAAAGCCAACATAGAAATATATAAAAGAAGATTCCTAGACAAATATAAGAAATAAGAAAAATAGCTTATAGAGCCTAAAGACTACCTTCTAGAATATTAACTATAAGACTTAGTAATAGACCTAGAAGAAGGGAAAAACGTAGGTTAGAGCCTAGTTTATAGAAAAACTAAAGAAGAGTCTAAAATTAAAAGAACATTTATACAAAAGATATTAAAGAAAAGATAGATATAAGAATCTAAATCCTTAGTAGTATATAGACTTATATTTATAGACAAAAAAGAAATAAATAATAAGAGACTTTATATAGACTTTAGAAAAATAAACGCAATTATAAGTAAAAACTAATACTCTCTACTATAAATAGATAAAATACAAGATAGGATATAAAAAGTAAAGATCTTTACAAAACTAGATATCTAAAATACCTATTACTAGATTAGAATTAAGAAAGGTAATAAATAGAAAATAGTGTTTAGAACGTAATATAGACTATTTAAATATATAGTTATACCCTTTAGATTAACAAATATACTAGTAGTATTTTAAGAAAGAATTAATATAGTACTAAGAGAGTACTTAGATATATTTACGTTTATATACCTAGATAACATCTTTATATTCTTAGAAATAGAAGATAAATACGTATAGTATATATATAAAGTGCTAGAAAAGCTAGTAACAAATAAACTATTTCTTAAAATAAGGAAATATAAATTTTATATAAAAGAAACAGACTTCCTTAGATTTATTATTAGTCTAGGAGAAATTAGGATTAACCTAAGAAAAATTAAGTTAATTAAAGAATAGCTAATACTAAAGAACTTACAAGAAATATAATAATTTTATAGGCTAGTAAACTTTTATAGAAAGATAATAGTAAGATAGTCTAAAGATATAGAACTATTAACAAGACTTATAAAGAAAAATACGCTATTTAAGTATATAGAAGAATGCGATAAAGTATTTAATAAGATTAAAAAGAAGTTTATAGAAAATCTAGTTATTAGAATATATAACTTAGAAGTACTAGTAATAGTAAAAATATATACATCTAACTTAGTCTACAGAATAGCACTAATACAAGAAGACCTAAGGACTAAACAAGAGTATTTAGTTAAATATTTCTCTAAGAAAATAAAGCTAGTAGAGCTTAACTACCTAATCTATAATAAAGAAATACTAGTAATCTATAAAGTATTTAAGTAATAGAGAGTATATTTATAAGGAGTAAAGTATAAAATAAAGGTCTATACTAACTATAAAAATCTTATAAGATTTATAACAAATAATAACCTATTATAACGTTATACTAGATAGTAGGAATTTTTATTAATATTTAAATTTAAGATTATATATATAAAAGGAAAGGACAACTAGTTAGTAGATACTCTAAGTAGAAGACTAGACTTATAAGAAGAAGTAAATACTACTAGTATAGTTCTAGTTAAGAATAAAAAAGGAAACTTAGTCTTAAATAAACCTAAGATAGCTACAATACTTAAAAAAAAGAGTAGTAAACTAGATAAATAGATTTAGAAAGAAATAGAGAAAGCCTCTAAAGAAATAAAGAAACTAAAAATCTAAGATAGATTTATAAAGGCCTATAGAAGAATATATATTCTAGGTAAGATTTAAAGGAAGTTTATATAATAATTCTATAAATTACTAGTATATAGATACTAAAGAATTAAGAAAATACTAAATAGGCTTTTAAAGGACTACTATATCCTAAAAGTAAAATAACTAGTAGAGGAAGTACTATAAGACTATATAGAATATTATAGAAATAAATATAACTAATATATACTATATAGAATACTATAACTAGTTAAAGTACTAGAACGTCCTTAAGAAGTTATTATAATAGACTTTATTACAAAGTTACCTAAGTCGAAGGACTTAATATTAGGAGTTAAGTATAATAAGATTATAATAATAGTAGATAAACTTATAAAGTATATATACTTTAGACTATATAAAGAAAAAAGTAGGATAGAGGTTACTATATACTAGGTCCTAGGAATAGTAATTAGCTAATATAATATTCTAGAGAAGATTATTATTAATAAAGATATATAGTTTATATTAAAACTATAAAGAATAATAATAGCGTAATTAGGAATATAATATTAAATATTAATAGCGTATAACTTATAGATAAATAAACAATTAGAACGTATAAACTAGATAGTAGAATAATATTTAAGATACTACTTTAACTATAACTAAAATAATTAGGTATAACTACTACCTATAGTATAGTTAGTATACAACAGCGTAAAGAATATAGTAATAAGAGTATTACCTTTCTTTATAAACTATAGATTTAATCCTAATATATACTAGATAGTAAAAAATATAGAGTCTTAGACTTTAAGAGGAGAAAACTTTGTAAACAAAATAAAAGAAATATATAATTAACTAAGATAAGATACTAAATTCTTATATAATTAAATAGTAAAGTACTATAATAGAAAGTATAAAGAAAGCCTCTAGTTTAAAGAGAGAGAAAAAGTATAGCTAGTTTAAAGAAATATTAAGTGTAAACAAGTTAATTTAAAACTAGACTATATAAAAATAGGACTATATAAGATTAAAAGAAAGATTACACTAGTTATATTTAAACTAAGACTACTAAGTAAAATAAAGATATACTTAACTTTCTATATAGAACTACTTAAGAAAGTACTATAAAATATAGAACTACTAATATATAAAGTAAATACGTATAGAGAATAAAAAGATTAAAAAGTTAAGAAAATCCTAGTATACTAGTTTTGTAATAGAAGAAACTATTACTTAGTAAAATAGATAGGTATAGATAAAAAAGGGTAACTATAAGAAGATATATAGGAACTAGAAAATAACCTTAACTACTTTAAGAAACTAGAGGAGTCCTAAAGTTAAAACCCCCTAGACTACCTAGTAGTAAACTAGGAAAACTAACACTACTACTACTAGATAGAGAAGTAATAGGAGCGTTTAATATAATAGAAACTAGAGTAGCCCTAACTATATTATTAAAGTCTAACTTAGCTTCTATTATATAAGACTATTTAGACAACTTAGTATTATTATAAGCCTTTATCTTATAAAGACGCTTAATATAAGAGTAAAGCTCTACTAGCTTATAAAGAGTTAACTTATACTTAGCTTTAGCCTTAGTAAGCTATAATAATAACTACGCTTAAGCCTTATTAATAGCTCTCTCTATATAATTTAGTAAAAGAAGACTATATAGAGATTAAGTACTTACACTCTATAAGTAAAATACCTAATAAAGTATATTTATACTAAATATTAGTAAGGATATACTTATTATAATACTTACTATCCTTTATAAATATAAGATATAAAAGACCTAACTTAGTATAATAATAATAAGGAAATATCTTAACCCTATTACAAATAATATAAGCTATAAGAAGAAGTTTATTATACTAAGAATAAGAAGGTATAGAGAGTAATAAAGAACTAGAGATTAATAAAGAAATAAGACTAATAACCTTAGCCTTAGAGTAGAGAAATAGAAGCTTACCTAAAGGAGAAGATAGTGTTATAGCTATAACAAGAGAATATTAGATAGAACTAATTAGCCTAATAATAGAGGATAACAACGCATATAACCCTTAGGTAGATACACCTAATTAGGAAGCTAACTATAACTATAACACGTAATAAATTTATAAATTCGCGATCTTAGTAAATACAAAGTTATAAAGCTAATATATAATAAATTTATAAATTTGTAATCTTAGTAAATATAAAGTTGCGAAGCTACCTAAACACTATAAGTATATAGTTAGTAGCAATGTATATTATTAGGATAGTATTAGTAATCTAATCTCTAACTAAGAACGCTAATACTTAATATTGTATACACTAATCAACTATTATACTTAGTTATTACTTAATTATAACACGAGCTTTTGTTATTACCTTCTAATCTACTAATACCCTAATAGGTTATTAGGAAGTCGACCCTAGTAACCCCGTTATATATTTATTAGATAAGTTGCACGATTAGATACTTAATACGCGATTAGATACGCGATTATATATATAATTACTAAGCTACTAACTTTACTATAGCTAAAAGGATTATAGCCTTAACCTTTACAAACAAAGGAATTAAATAAAGAATCTTATATACAAGGAGATAGACTATATTAGTATAACTAATATAATAAAGAAACTAGTACCTTAATAGAAAGAGTATTAAGGATCTAGCTTACTACTATCTTAAGAGACCTAGCTAAGACTACTATATCGTAGATATATAGATAGAGCGTAGGGCTAGAAATAGATAGTAGAATAAATCTACTTAGTTTATACCTAGTACCTTTAAGTTATAAGTAATTAATCTAAAAAAGAGCTTTTCTAAAAGCCTTAGTATCCCTCTCTAATAAGGCCTTTATATAGCTATTACGAAAAAGCCTTTTTATTAAACTACTATAACCTCTTTTAAATCTAATAATTAAGAGTCTTACTACTTTAATTAAGTTAAGTAAACTAGTACTTACCTAAACCTAACTACTCTAGCTCGAGTATTAACTTAAGTATTAAGCTAAGTATTAAGCTAAGTACTATATGCGCATTAGCAAAAAGTACTAATCTTTTACCCTTTAGTAGCCCTACGCGTATTAGCGAAAAGTACTAATCTCCTACTATCTAGTAGCCTTCTAGTAACTCTTAATTAAGCTAAGTAATAAATAGAGTACTACACCTAGCGTTAATTACGCGCACTTAAAAAAGTATACATCTCTTACTCTTTTATAGCTTAAAGCTATACTAAGATAGCTAGTATTACTTAACGTAATCTAACTATAACGTTAAGAACTAATATAGACTATACTACGTAGCTAACTTAGCTATAGTTAAGATGCGTTATATATAAAATCTAAGATTAAATTAACTTAGCTTCTACTATAGAGCTTATAAATATAGTAGAGCTTATTAATCCTCTAGTACTTACTAATTACACTCTAGCTAGTAATATTAAGGAACTAATGTATTAGTTTAAACTCTTAGTAGTAAGCCTTAAAGTATTTAAGGAAGATCTTAAGTACTATAAGACTTTCTCTAAGTAATACTAAATTAATTAATATATATATAATAAAGAATAAATAAGTCTATAGTATATTATAGTCTTTATCTAATTATTAGTCTCGCTTTATCTACTACGTATATACTACTTACTAAATTAATTAATAAGATAATAGCTTACTAACCTAAAACAAATAGTTAGGATTAATAAGTAGATAGAAAGAGAGCGTACTTATAAGCGCTATATTAGTTCGCTTAAACTAATAAGGAATACTTTAAACTAGAATACTTAGATAGCTAAGTATAACTAAGCTACTATAGACGCTAAAACTTATTAAGTTGTAAAAGTCTTAAATCTTAAAGTAGTAACTAAAGATTTCCTCTTAGCTATAAATAAGGCTACGCCTATATAGTTAATTAATTTTTAGGACTATAGTTACTTTAATAAGTATATAACCTAGAAAGAAATAATAAAACGTTTCTAAGAGTATATAATAATAGCGTATCCTCTAAAAAAGAAGAAAGCTACTTTTATAGTAAATAGTACCTTATTATACTTTACTAATAGTAGTAAATCTACTTAGAGTAAGACTAGGGACGCCTCTCTTGTAGAAAGCGTATATTACCTAGAGAAAACTTAAAGACTAGAGTATAATACTAGTTAACTTACTTAAAAGAAATTAGGTTTAAAGAGAAAAGCCTATAAATATAGTAACTATACTTGTAGAAAGAAGTCTAGAGAGACTACTACTATAGAGGGATAACTATACCCTACTTATAGTAAATACTATTATATCTATCTAGATAAAGTACTAGAGAATTAGCGCCTAAATAAGATTGTATAAGGACTCGTTAATTACAAACGTAAGAATAATACTACGTTATAGGGGCTAATTAGAGGATAGTCTAAACCCTAGTGTTAGATAAGTTGCACGATTAGATACTCGATACGCGATTAGATGCGCGATTATATGTGCGATCGCTAAGCTACTAACCTTACTATAGCTAAAAGGATTACAGCCTCGACCTTTACAAACAAAGCAATTAAATAAAGAATCTTACATGCAAGGAGATAGACTACGTTAGTACAACTAATATAATAAAGAAACTAGCACTTAAATAGAAGGAGTGTTAAGGATCTAGCTAGCTACTATCTCGAGAGACCTAGCTAAGACTACCGCATCGTAGATATATATATAGAGCGTAGGGCTAGAGATAGATAGAAAAAAAAACTCGACTTAGTTTATACCTAGTGCTATCAAGTTATAGGTAATTAATCTAAAAAAGGGCTTTTCTAAAAGCCTTAGTATCCCTCTCTAATAAGGCCCTTATATAGCTATTATAAAAAAGCCTTTTTATTAAACTACTATAACTTCCTATAAAATCTAACACCTAGATAAAGAAATTACTAACTCTAGGTTTTATAGAAGAAGATTATTAACTAGAAGGCTAGTAAATATTAGAGATTAAAAGTATCTTTACTATAATAAGCCTTAATAGCTATCTACTCTAAAACTCTTTTATTTTAGACTTTAGCTTAACTTACTATATTATAAATAATCTTACTTAGGTATCTAACTACTACCTACCTATACTAAATAATTATATATAGGTAGGTATGTCTAAAATATAAGTAAAAGGATATAGATTAATTATAATTACGCTAATAAACTAATTAGGAGAAAGAAAGCTAACTCTATATAATATAGCTATATACCTAGACATTCTATATAACCTAGTCTCTTTCTAACTACTTTAGTAGAAAGAAATATAGTAGAATACTTAATCTAAACTAATAACTCTAAACAAGCCTAATAGATAAACAATTAGAGAGCTTACTAAGATTTATAGTTAATAGGTACTAGAGTATTATCTACTATATAATCTATAGTACTAAGTAGTATACTATACCTATAAGGTTTAAACTATAAGAGTACTAGTACTACTATAGTATAAGAGACTTAGCTATCTTAGTCTAGCTATAATTAAATATCTTATCTAGTAAGCTTAAGGGGTATATATAAAAGAAGTATCTATAGTCTAGTATAACGTATATAGTAAAGCTAAGATAAAGTAGTATGTTAGTTATATACTAAGAATTAGTTATAAAAGACTAAAAGAAAGACTCTCTATTAACTTCTATTTATATAAAGTACAAAGTATTACTAAAGAGAAAAGCTAGATACTTGTTATAAATAAGTATTTAAAGTTATAATAAGACTTCTACTTTACTAATAACTAGCTAGCTAAATTAATTATTAAGGCGCTATTAAACCTAATCTACTTCTTAAAGATTTAGTATAGTATCTTAGTTAAGGTAGTTAAAGCTAATAACAAGATTACAACGATAAAACTAGAGGTCTAGCGCTAGTTAAACTTGTAAGGTATTACTATTAAACCTTTAGCTCTAGATACTTAAGCCTAAAATAGAGGAGCTAAGCGCGCTAGAAGAATTAATAAAGAAAAGTTACGTACTATATAACTTAACGTAAACTTACTATAGGAACTTTAGCCTAAAATTATATAGGCTAGAGTCTACCTATATAATTAAACGCTAAGTTACTTAAATAACTAGAAGACAATATAGAAAGTATTCTTTATAAAAGTAGCTAAGAACTAAGTAATTATAGTATTACTTAGAAAGCTAAGCCTAGCTTACTTAAAAGTATATAGTTGCAAGGCCTTTGTAATAACTAATAATACGTATTGTAGTAAATTAAGGCTATAACAACTTAATCTAAAAGCTTAGATTAGTTACCTAGTAGGATACTAGTTATTAAATATCTACTAGATCTAGGTACTATCTATAGCTAAGGTAATAAGTATATAAGATATAATCTTTAACAAGTAAATAATCTTTAATAGTAAAATAGAAGATCTAATAGATAATCTTATATATTAAATACTTAAAGAAATTATAACGTATATTAGAACGATTAAACTCTTAGTACTATTATACAAGCTAGAAATAGAGTCTTTCTATAAAGATAATACTAAATTAGATATATCTATAAATAATAACAAAGTAGATCTACCTAGCTACTACTATAGAAGGAAGATTATAGACTACTATCTAACTCCTCTACTATCTTTACCTCTAGTAGCACTACTAGCTAGTTTAATAACTAGAGATTAACTAGAGCTAATAGTATATAATAACTATAGCTTATCTAAAACTATACTATAAGTAGTAGCTTTTATAGCTAGTACTTAAGTAGGTAACTTTAGAAAGTATTAAGGAGAGCTATTAGATAAAGCTAAGATAAAAAAGATACTCGTAAAAAGACTAAAGCTTTACTATAATTAACTCCTATTATTACCTTTATACTAAACAAACCTAGACAGCTATCTAATAGGCGAACTATTTAAGGAAGCTAAGTAAGTCTACCTAACTAGTTACTACTAGATAAGATTATAGACTAAAGTACTTTAGTAGGGTAATATAGAAAAAAAGCCTAACAAAAAGTTCTAGTTTTTAACTAGTAATAACTCTACGAATAAAATAGCTAAAAATATAAGCGAATATACATCTTAAAGAAAATATCTAGGAGTATAATTTAGCTTACAACGGATTTTAATTACTAAGTAAATAAAAGCTAGGATTTGAACTGTTTAGAGGACTTTTTTTTTGTAAAATTCAACCTAATAGAACTTTTTTATTAGCCTATAAAATTCTATTTTTATTTTATATAGTCTTTAGTAGGCTAGTAGAGATTATATTTCTAATTTTTGTAGAATATTTGTTATCTACTTATTTAGTTATTTTAAATAGAAAAAAGTAATAACTTTATTTTATAAGCTAAACTTACTAAATAGACTACTAATTTATTAGTCTATTAAGGATAAAATAACTCCTTATCTTATTTTTTCTATATCTCTTCTAAATCCTTAATAACTAACGATAAACTTCTTAAAATTTAAACCTAAAGTTAACGTACTTTAATCTTCTAATATACTTCTACTTACTATTACTACTATCTTTAATAGATAGAATATATTTATTAATAATACTATTAAGTAAATTTATAAAAAAAATAGTTATTTACCCTCTATTAGCTAAGTAATATAAAGGTATATTACTAGGTTAAAATTAAGATTAATAAAATTACTAAATAGAGATTTAATAAGGAATCCTAGGAAGACTAATACGAGATTATTATTTAAAAATAATATTAATATCTTTATTAGGAGCTTCCAAATATTTATTAAGGAAAAAAGCTATATAATTAATATTACTAATAAAAAGCTCCTAATTAATAAATAAAATACTAAAAAAGTGTCTACTATTATAAAGAGTAGCTAAAAAAGCTATAAAATAATTAGATTAATAGTAAAAAATATATATTTTAAGATATAGAAGGGAGATAGGATAAAATATTACTAAAAATAGTGTAAAAAAAGAGTTAGAGTAGAAATAGTCTTTATATTAAATAGAAATAAGTTTTAAAAATATTCTAATAGGTTATAATATTCTATTCTTTTTCTAAGATATTTTCGTTTTAATTATAGTATTATAGCTAGCTTACTAACTATTATATTACGTAAGGAAATAAATATCTAAGTATAAGGAGAAATTTAGATAGGAAGAATATTAGACCTAGAGTTTATTTAGGTCCTAATTAATACTAGTCCTATTCGTTATACTTACTATATCTATATAGTACTTAATAAGTATCTTAAAAAGTATATTAAAATATATAAGTTATATAACTCTATTTTAGGCTGTTTTTTTATAATTATAAAAGAACTTGTTAATAGATCTTCTATCTAAAGTTATAAATAACTAACTAGGATACTAGGGTAGATATATTTATAAGATACTAGTAGAATTTATAAAGCTGCTACTATTATTAATTAGTTTAAGAGAAATAGTATTAAACTCTTTCTTTACCTAGCTTATAGTCTAGATCTAAACCTTCTTAAAAATATATAGAATTTATATAAAAATAAACTAATTAAAAGATGTTAAAGAAATTTTCCTATATAAACTACTTGTATAGTAGTAGAATCGTGTAATATAGTAAAAAAAGAAAAAGAAGCGCTTATATTATAAGAATCTATAGAAAAATCTATATAATTAAGAAAAAAATGTTACTAGGACTATATACTAGCTAAACATTATTCTACTAAGTATTAATACTAATTAGTTATAGCTTATATATATAAGTTTTTACTAAAAGTTTCTTTTTATATCTTTTACTTAATATCTACTCTTTAAATTTTTAGAATTACGTATAACTTAACTATATTAATTTAATTATATATATCTAACTTATACTAAAATATAATAGAAAAAGATACTAAAAATAAAAAATTATTAAGCTTTAAAGTTAGCTTAAAAAAAAGTCCTCTAAATAGTTTAAATCTTAGCTCTTATCTACTTAGTAATTAAAAACGTAGTACTCTAAAATAATAACTTTAATATTTTCTTTTAGATTTATATTTACTTTTATTTTTAGCTATTTTATTCGTAGAGTTATTACTAGTAAAAAACTATAACTTTTTTTTAAGCTTTTTTTCTATATTACCCTACTGTAGTACTTTAGTCTATAATCTTATCTAGTAATAGCTAGTTAGGTAGGTTAACTTAGCTTCCTTAAATAATTCGCCTATTAGATAGCTATCTAAGTTTGTTTAGTATAAGAGTAGTAATAAGAGTTAATTATAGTAAAGCTTTTAGCTTTTTATAAGTATCTTTTTTATCTTAGCTTTATCTATAAGCTCTCTTTAGTATTTTCTAAAGTTACTTACCTAAGTACTAGCTATAAAAGCTACTACTTATAGTATAGTTTTAGATAAGCTATAGTTATTATATACTATTAACTCTAGTTAATTTCTAGTTAGTAAATAGGCTAGTAGTACTACTAGAAGTAGAGATAGTAGAGGAGTTAGATAGTAGTCTACAATCTTTCTTCTATAGTAGTAGCTAAGTAGATTTACTTTATTATTATTTATAGATATATCTAACTTAGTATTATCTTTATAGAAAGACTCTATTTCTAGCTTATATACTAGTACTAAGAGCTTAATTATTTTAATTTAAGTAGCGATCTCTTCTAGTATTTAATATATAAAATTAACTATTAAGTCTTCTATTTTACTATTAAAGATTATTTACTTATTAAAGATTATATCTTATATACTTATTACTTTAGCTATAGATAGTACTTAGATTTAGTAGATATTTAATAATATATATCTTATAAGGTAACTAATCTAGGCTTTTAAATTAAGTTATTATAAAAGGTTTCTAACTATATACTTTTAAGTAAGCTAAGCTTAGCTTTCTTTTTAATACTATAATTCTTTAGTTCTTAGTAACTTTTGTAAAGAATACTCTATATAGTATCTTCTAGTTATTTAAGTAACTTAGAGTATAATTATAGGAGTAGACTTAAGCCTATATAATTTTAGGCTAAAGTTTCTATAGTAAATTTGCGTTAAGTTATATAGTACGTGCTTTTTCTTTATTAATTCTTTTAGCGCGCTTAGCTTTTCTATTCTAGGCTTAAGTATCTAGAGCTAAAGGTTTAATAGTAATACCTTATAAGTTTAAATAACACTAGACTTCTAGTTTTACTAATATAATCTTATTATTAGCTTTAATTACTTTAACTAAGATACTATACTAATTCTTTAAGAAGAAGATTAAGTTTAATAGTACTTTAATAATTTATTTAGCTAGCTAGTTATTAGTAAAGTAAAAGTCTTACTATAGCTTGAAGTACTTATTAGTAATAAGTATCTAGCTTTTCTTTTTAGTAACGCTTTATACTTAATATAAGTAGAAGTTAATAGAAAGTCTTTCTCCTAGTCTTTTATATCTAATTCTTAGCGTATAGCTAATTTACTATTTTATCTTAGCTTTACTATATATATTATACTAAACTATTAATACTCTTTTTATACGCACCCCTTAAGCTTACTAGATAAAGTATTTAATTATAGCTAGTCTTAAGTAGCTAAGTCTCTTATACTATAGTAGTACTAGTACTCTAGTAGTCTAAGGTTTGTAGGTATAGTACGCTATTTAGTATAGTAACTTATATAGTAGATAATACTTTAGTACCTATTAACTATAGATCTTAGTAAGGTCTCTAATTATTTATCCATTAAGTTTATTTAGAGTAGTTAGTTTAGATTAAGTATTTTACTATATTACTCTCTACTAAAGTAGTTAAAAAGAGACTAGGTTATATAAAATATCTAAGTATATAGCTAGTATACTTTCTTTAGATTAGTTTCTTAGCGTAATATTAAGAGATCTATATCCTTTTATTTATATCTTTAACTTACCTACCTATATATAATTATTAGGTATTAGTAGGTAATAGATGTATACACAAGTAGGGTTATTTATAATATAGTAGGTTAAACTAAAGTCTAGGATATAGGAATTCTATAGTAGATAGTTATTATAGGTATTTATTATTGTCTTAGTAGTAAAGGTGCTTTTAATATAGTACTAGGATAAAAGTTTAGTTTACTAATAGCTAAATACAAGGTTTAAATATCTTAATATAGCTCTATACCTTACTATTACTTACTACCTAGAAGTTATAGTAATATAAAAGAGGTATTATTTTATTATAAAAAACTTAATATTTTATTTAATAACTATGCGTACGCCTTATAGTAGTAAGGCGCTATAGTATAGATAGAATAAGCGCCTTAATATACAAATTAGAGATCTTTTTCTACGCCTCCTTTAATACCTTATATAGTCGCTCCTAGTCCTCTATAGACTTACTAATTATAGCTAGTCCTAGGTAAAGCTTATATACCTTCCTTTTAAGTACTTACTATATATACTTAATAGAGTTAAAGTCTAGTAAGTAGAATAGAAAGTTAATAACGTTTATATAATACCTCTATAACTAGTTACTAGTTACTTACGTAGTGTATATGCGCGTATTATCTTACTAGAATAGATTACCTCTCTAATAATTATAGAGGAAGCCTTTCTCTAGTACCTAGATATAACTCTAAGCTAAGTAGCTATTATAGTAGGTATTAGGGTCTCTCTCTATAACTACTAGTAGGCTCTTCTATACCCTCCTCCTCTTATTAATCTAGATTAACTCCTATACTATCTACGTAAGAGGACGTAACGTATTATACTCTTCTATTATCTTATACCTCTATTTCTTATAAAGATAGTAGAAGTACTACTCCTAGTTAGTACTAAAGCCTTTCTAAATAGAACACTTATTAGAGAAGCGTATAGTTTTCTTCTTCTAGTTAAAATACTACTACTTCTTCTTTTATACTCTCTTTCTCCCTACTATAAATTAAGTAATCTTAGGTCTACGCTTATATCTAAAGTTCTTTAGGTTATATCTCTTAAGCGCTCTATACGTAGTTTTAGCTAATATTTGTTTAGTAAGGGTAGCTTCTTTAAAGAGCTACTTATACTCTATCTTAGGATATTTTTAAGCTATTTAAAATAGTACTTACTTATTGCGTTGCGATAGTATCTTACAACGCCTAGATTAGGGTAGGTCCTTTATAGTGTAGTAGAGCTACTATTGTTATAAGGTGTTATATATATATTTAAGAGTAACGCGAAATTCTTCTACTAACTCTTTTACGCTATACCTTACCTCTAACTTTGCAATAATTTTTATACGTTACTCTAGAGTTAATTAAGTAGCTATTCTTATATTACTACTTATTTCCTAGCTAAATTAACAGCGTTGTAGTATTTTAGGAGTTGTTTAGAGGTTAGGTGTTAATAAGGGGCGTATTAACGTATTACTTCGCGAGCTAAACTTTTGTCCTATAACTATACTTAATATTTTCTAGCTTTCTAGTTAGTTATCTTAAGATTTAGGTATAGGAGTTTAAGATTACTTTATTTAAGATTTAGAGTATTATCTAATAAGCCTTTAAAGTATAGTATTATATTTATACTTATAATTAATAAGCTCTTGTGGAGTCTTTTTTAGATTCTAATATTAAGGAGCTTTATTTAGATAGATATAGTAGTAGTCTCTAAAGTTATAGAATTATTTATTATAAGTAGGGAATTGTTTATTTACTTTAGCTTAATTAGTTAATTATTTAGTATTAGAATTACTTCTACGCTAACTCTAGGGTTTTCGCCTATTTAATCTACTATAAGTATTAAGTAGCGCGTATTTAGTAAGAGAGGCGTCCTTTATCTTACTTTAAGTAGATATACTACTAGTAGTAAGTTCTACTAAGGTATTATTAACTATAAAAGTAGCCCTATTTTTCCTTAACTTAAGAGGATAAGTTACTATTATTATAAGAGAGTTATCCCTTATATCTTTTATTTTTATACTAATATTAGTAAGTTTACAACTTACTAATATTATAAACTTACTAATATTTAACTACCTTTCTACTTTTAGTTAGCGCTTAGTAAGCTACTAGGTATATATACCTAGTACTTACTTAGATAGCTTTATCTACTATTTACTCTTTTTAGTTAATTATTAAAACTACCTTATTAAGTTATCTTGCGTAAAGTCTACTTTATATAATAGTAGATCTCTATAAATATTTTACTTTTATAGGCCTTTCTATAACCTAGAACTACGCTAGTAGCTTTCTTACTTATGCTAGAGTTACTATAAGATAGCTAATTATAGCTAACTCTTAATTAAGCCTAGCTAGCTAAAAAGAACTACACTACTAGGAATTAGATCCTACCTTAGCTATAGCGCGCTAGGTAGCCCCTTAAGTTTACTATATTATAGTTCTAGTTAAGGTTTCTAGCGCTCCTTTTTTACTAGTACTAGCGCTAATATTCTAGAAAAAAATACGTACTAAAGAAAAGTAGTTTAACTACCTTATAGGTTATAAAGCTTTAGCTTACACCTACTATATATACCTAGGTAAGGGCGTACTTATACTAGGTATTAAACCTAGGTAGTAGTACTAGGAAAAGAAAAGACGCCTAAACTTACGTAAATTACTAGTACTTAATTTGCAAGAACTAAGTAATAAAGTGCCCTAAACCTTACTAAAACTTTTACTAGCTAGCGCTAAAGATCTAAATCTCTATAAACTAATAGCTAAACTTACTAATATAGTATATAACTACTATAACTTAGCTTATTATACTATAACTTAGTTATATAAAAAATCTTCTATCTTCTTAAAAGCTAGCTTCTTAAACTAAAATAATACTAGCTTATAACCTCTTTATTACTTAAACTAAGTATACTTATAAGATAAAGATACGCTATAAATAGTAGACTATAGATCTAGTAAAGAACTAAGAGAACGCTTTAGAGCTACTATACTATAAAAAATCTATAAAATACGCGCTAGAACTAGGTCCCTAGAAAAATAGACCTAAAGACTTACTATACTAACTACTCTAATAAAAAAAGTACTAAGTAACTTCTAATAATATTTTAAGACTCTTTTATAGAAAGATAAAAGAAAATAGGTAATAGACCTTAAATCCTTTATTTAGCTAAGACTACCTAGTAAACTTAATTTCTAACCTAATATAATTCTCTAATAAGTACTAGGTAACTTCTTAGCTAATAGCTCTATAATAGACTTAGCTACTCCTAACTAACCTATTATAGAAGAATTTAACTTAGATATAGACCCTACCCCTTTTAACTAAGGTAGCCCCTTAAGGTATAGACTAGTTACTAAGGTCTCTTTTAATAACTAGACTATATTAAATAACTTAATTAATAACGCCTAACTAAATATTAGCTAAGTATTATTACTCTAGCCTACACCTAAGCTTAAGATCTTAGAAGAGCTAAGAGATAACTTACTATTAAACGCTATAATTAATAAAGACTTACTACTAAGAATAGTCTTTATATCTTAGGATAAACTTAAGAAATTACTTACTAAGTTTACTAAGCTCTAATCCTTGTTTTATACCCTACTACTAACTTTATACTAGAGAATTAAGGATAATAAACCTAGTAATTACTTATCTCTTAGAGAATTTACTCTAGCTAGAATAGTATTATACCTAGTAGTTGTAAACACCTAGATATAAGATATAATTAACGTAGTAAATAAATAAAACTAGAGGCTTATAGCTAAAGTAAGTAAATTAGATAAATAACTCTCTTAATAAGATAACTAATTAGCTTAACTCTAAGAACGCCTAGCGTAATTACTACTAGACTATAACTATATTATAGAGTAATATAATACTTTAGGCTAAAGAGCTACCTAGTATAAAGCCTTATAAGAAGAAGCTATAGTAAAATATAACTACTTACGCAAAGTAGTAATCTACTAAGAAGACCTAATAGCTAAATAAACTAAGCTAGAAACCTTTAACTTTAATATACTAGCGTAGAAAGATATAGAACTACTCTATACTAAGATCTTACTATAAGGCTAGTAACCTAGCTTCTTTAAAAGAGAGTTTAAACCCTAAGTACTAGTAGTAAGCTACTATATCTTTAATAAAGAAGAGTTTACCCTAACTCTTTTCTTAACTAGTATCTAAGAGCTAGCCTTTAATTTTTACTAGTATAAAGAATAAGAAGACTACTCTATAAAACCCCTATAATTTTTAGGTATAAGACGCTATATAGACGTTATATCCTTTATTAAGTCTATATATAATTACTTTATTACTAATAAAAAAAAATATATTAGCTTATAAACCTAAGCTAATGTTATTATACGCTACTATATAGGATTAGCTTGCCTATACCTTACTATCTTAAATAGTATTACTTACTTATACTAAGAAGAATTTATATATTTCTTTGCACTTTTTTACTAATTTAGTAATATAAATATAGTAGGATTAGGAGAAGTACGTTATAAAACTCTAGAAATAGCTAAATTTAGACTAGATTAACTAATCTATAAAACTGCCTAGTTAGCATAAGCTAAATTCTTCTCTAAATTTAATAATATTAGCTTTAAACTATAATAGAACCTATAGCTATATAATATCTACCTTCGAAAAAAACTATAACCCTAGCTTAAAGAGGCTACTAGCACCGCCCCTAGTATCTATAATAGCCCTACTAATTTTTAAAAGATAATCTTAATATTAGAAAATAAAGTAAATAATTACAACCTAAATATAAGCCCTAGGTAAACCTAGCTTTATACCCTAGTACTTATAAGAGCTAAACTAAGAGCGTAGATATAAAACTTTAAAGAAGAACTAGCTATAACTTTATAAGAACTAAAATACTATTAACTATAACTAGAAGGTATATTTAGAGGAATACACTTAACTAGTAAAAGGGCTACTATAATTAAAACTAAGAACTCTAAAATAATTTTATACTAGGGCTATAGAAAGATAAGTATTAAGAAGCTAGACTATACTACTTATAAATAAATAAAAGCTACTAGATCTAAAATACCTACTAACGCTATAAACTACTATATAGCTACCTATATAGTAATAGACTCTAAAATAGATATAGAAATAGAGGACTAATTCTTTAAATATAACTCCTAACTAGATATAGAGCTAGAACTAGAGCCTAACTTAGACTAGGATTTAGAAAACAACGTTCCCTAGGCCTAAAGCCTTAACCTAAGGATTATATAAACTAGAAGAGCGCAATTAACTACTAAAGTATAACTCCTAGTATAGCTATATCCTATACACTTACCTATAGAATATAGATAGTCTAGTACAAGAAACTACTAACTAATCTAATAGAAGCTAAGCTAAACTAATTCTTATTTACTAGCTTCTTAGGCAAAGACCCTATAGTACCCTATATAGCTAGAACCTTAGCTAATAATAGAGCTAATATAAACTTTATTTAATAAATATTTACCTAGAAGACTATAAAATTACAAACTATCTAGCTACCTTAACTTATTATCTATAAAAGATATAATAGTTCCCTATTTAAGTCTATTACGTATTAAGTTAAGTTCTACTTACAAGTAAGTATATATATTAAATAGACCTCTACCTATATTATTAAAAACGTAAACTAATTTAACTTTATTCTAGGATTTTTATAGCGTAAAGCCTATACTATTAAACCTAACTACTACTATAGAACGTTATTATTTCCTAATACTTACTACTAATAGTAGTACTAGACAACTAATAAAATCCCTTTAGTAGTATACTATAGTACGCCTAGATATTACTCTACTATAGCTTTAAAGAAGCTAGTACTTAAACTATTATCTACTCTTATAAGGCCCCTAAGTAAGTACCTTAATAGGTATAAATAGAACTTATTAATAGATATTTAAACTATTAGTTATTATATAATTAAGGCCTTTACTAGAAAATGTAAATATACGCTTATAGTACTTACCTTAGATAGAATACTACTACTAGTATACTACTATAAAGTAGCTAAGGAAGTAAATTACGTATAATTTTACAAACTACTATTTATAGTAAAGCTTAAGGATATCTTATCTATAGAACTACTCTAACTATACTAAGACCTAATACTCTATTTTAATAAGAAAGCTACTAAGGAACTTCTCCCTTATAAGCTATATAACCTAGAAATTACCTTTAAACCTAGCGTAAAAATCCTAGATACTAAACCTTACCTTTTTACTAGAAAATAAGATAAAGTAATCTAGAAATATATCTAAGAAATAGAAGGTAAGGGCTTTATTAGTAAATATAGCTCTCTAGCTAGGAATAACCTACTAATTATAGCTAAACTAGATAGTAGCTTATAAGTCTACGTAAACTACTACGAGCTAAACAAATCTACTATTAAAGACTAGTACTCTATTCTATTCTTTAGGGAAATACTAGCCTACCTAAATAAGGTAAAGATATTCTCTAAATTTAACGTAATATACGCCTTTTACTACTTACGTATTACCCTAAATTTAGAATAGTAAACTACTTTTATTACCTACTTTAGTATATATACCTATAAGGTAGTACTCTTTAGCTTTACTAATATACTAGCTACCTTCTAGTGCGCTATTAACTTAGCCTTACTAGAATATTTAGACAACTTCTATACTATATATATAGACAATATCCTAATATACTCTAATAATAAAATAAACTATATCTAGTACGTTTATAAAGTGCTTACGCGACTAAAAGAGTAAGGCTTCTACGTAGACCCTAAAAATTCTAGCCTCTACGCTACCTTAGTTAAGTTTTTAGGTATAATTATCTCTAATAAAGGAATTATAATAGATCCCTCTAAAGTTAAAGCTATCTAGGAGTAAGAAATACTAAAGACTACTAAAGAAGTCCTAGCCTTTCTAAGCTATACTAGATTCCTCTAGCGCTTTATTAAAGATTACTTAAGCCTTACCTTACTACTTACTAAGTTAATTAAGTCTAAGGTTATTACTAAACTTACTAAAGGAGATAAGCTACTTCTTTAAAAGACCTAGTATAAGCTCTTTATAATTACCTAAGAATATATAGATACTTTTAATAAACTAAAAGCTACTTTCTAGCTAGGAGTAGTCTTACTTTATTTTAACCTCTTAAAACTAATCTATATCTAAACTAACGCTTCTAGGTAGGCCTTAGGTAGAGTAATAAGCTAACTAAACTAAGATAGAATCTAATAGCTAGTTAGCTTCTTCTTAAAAAAACATACCCTAGTAGAATATAATTACAATATCTACAACCTAGAGCTTATAGCTATAATCTAAGTATTTAAAGAATAAGAACTAGAGCTTATAGGTAGTCTATATATAATCTATGTTATAATAAACTACTATAATTTAGAAACCTTTATAATAACTAAAAAGCTTAATTACTACTAGGCCTACTAGTTATTATTCCTATCCTAATTTAACTTCTATATTAAATACGTACCTAGCGACATAAACAAGGTTATAGACGCCCTAAGCTACTAACTATAGAATTACCTTATAGATAATTCTAATCTACAAGTATTAGGAGCTAACTAAATTATCCTAAGCCCTTAAGTCCTAGCCCTAGGCGTAAAACCTACGCTAGATATAGTAATTTATACTCTAAGCCTTGTAGACCTATAAAAGCTAGATAGATTTACGCTAGAATAATGTTATAGCTATAACAAGAGAAAGCTAATTAGAGATAATTAGCCCTACTATAGATAACGACAACGTATATAACTTATAGGGTGATAAACTTAATTAGGAAACTAACTATAATAGGGATACGTAATAGATTTGCGATTCGCGATCTTAGCAAACATAAAGTACAAAGCTAAACACGTAATAGATTTGTAATTCGCGATCTTAGTAAATACGAAGTATAAAGCTAGCTAAGAAGTATAGGTATATAGTTAGTAGTAATGCGCATCGTTAGGATAGTATTAGTAATTTAATCCTTTAACTACAGAACGCTAATACAAGATAGTTGCAAAATATCTTCTATTGTTTATAGTTATTATAGATCTTAACACGAACCTTGTTATTATCTTGTAATCTACTAACCCCTAAAGACAGGTACCTGTAGTCGACAATAGGAGGCCCGTTACACCTTGCTAATTTAGTTATTACGAGAAGCGAAGCGTAAGTAGCGCGTAGTCTAGCTAATACAATAGTAGAGAGTTTAACTAAAATAAGCAAAGCCCCTAGGAGTAGTTATAAGTTAGATAGTACTATATAGGAAACAATTAAAGACTAAATTAATAACTTAATCTTAGATAAAGAAGACATAAAAATAGTAATTAATGCTCTAGAAATATAGAATAAAGAACTACAGGATTACGCAAAATAAAACAAAGTATAGATTAAAGCTATTATTAAAGGCTAGAATTAAATAGAGTTAATTATACAACGCTTAGCAATAAGTGCTATAAAGAAACTACTAAAGATACCTGTCCTTAAGAAGTTTAATAAAACAAGGGAGAAACTAAGACCTTTTATTACTTTAGCACAACTCTAGATAGATATACAAGTACTATACTTTAACATAGAAGAAAAGAAAGTAATATATATTAGATTGCACCTCGAAGAAGACGTAATAAGATAGTACAAACCTTACTAGATAGACTATACAACACACTCTCTAATAACCTAGAAAGATAAAACTAGAGCTATCTTTAGAAGTTATAAATACTTTACTAAACGAATAAGAGTAGTATTTAGGGATATAGACGTTACCTAATAAGCTAAAGAGTAGTTAGAAAAGCTTATATAGAACTACAGTATTCCTAAGTACGTATTATAATTTAAGTAACTATCTTAGAATATAGAATAGAACGAGTTAGCATTGATGTTACAATTTAAACAAGGACTAAACTTAAAAATATAATACGAGATAATCTATATAGAAAAACTAAGGATACTAGAAGCTCTAAAATAATAGGTAATACAAATTAATAACAATCTTTAAGAATAGAAGAAGAACAAATATAGGAGTTACACCTAAAACTATAATAAGGGAGATCTTATAGTCCTTTACACTAATAAGGACAAGAAAAAGAAAAAGAATAAAGACTTTACGTACTTTAATTGTAGCAAGAAAGGCTACTACGTAAAAGACTACTAGTTATAAAAGAAAAAGGACGTAGTATATTATAAGTATAGAAAACCTAGACACTTCGCAAAAGACTATAGAAGTAAGGACCTAAAAAAGGAAATATAGTTAAAAACGACTAAAAAGAAGAAAGAAGTACTATAAGTATAGGCTAAACCTTAAGAGAAGGTAGCTAGGAGTAAAGAAGTATAATACGCAATACTCTATTAGACCTTTTGTTATAATAACAACTACTATATATATCTTTCTAGTAAGTAGGGAGTAGCGTAGTTCTTATAGAAACAAAGATATAGAGTAGCTATAATAAAAGAAAGTAGAATAAAAGTATAGCTAGAAGAAATAGTATATATAATAGACCTACTAGTAGAAGATCTAGAAAGGGAAGAGCCCTTAGTACTATTAATCTAGGCTAAAGGACTAGCACTAGATAAAGAGACTACTATAGCTTCCTCTAAAGGATAGTAAAGAAGTAAGAGACAAGTTAGTATAAGAGATATAGAGTATACCTAGCTAATAATACATAGCTATAATAGCTATATAATAATAGATATAGAAGAATAAAATAAAGAATAGAGGTTCGTTTAAATATACTTAATAGTTATAAGTATAGAGGAAGTGTACAAAGACTAGAAAGAACGTAATCTTAAAGAGATAAAGTTTATACTATTTTAAGAATAGATAAAGTAATATATAGTTATAGTAAGAAGAATACCTATAGAAAGAGAGTAGTAGTACCTTACAAGAAAGACGCAATAGATTAACAAAGCCTATATACTAAGAGTACTAGTAGTGTACTATATCCTAATAATAGATATACCTAGAAAAGATAAGTACTAGGAAGGAGATAACAAAATAATAGATCTAAAGCATCTAGTACACTTTAAAGTATTATAGATATTATACTTAGACAAGAATTATATTATATATAGAAACTCTAAAGTAAATAATAATGTATAGCCTATAAGGAGAAGAGGCTACAACTATATAAGAGTAATTCTAATTGAAGATATCTAGGGATAGGAAATAATCCTAGAAGATAGATACTTAGTAGTAAGGCTAGGAACAAAATTATCTAAGAAATACGTCTAAAGAAGACTATTGTATAAATGTATATACGATAAATATCTAAAATACAAAGAATATAAACTTAAAGTAAGTATATAGCCTTAGAAAGATAGACAATTTACAAAATTACCTAAACAAGAATAGCTAGAAGGTATAAAAGGCTTACATATTACAAAGATAGAAATATACTAAGGAAAGAAAGTACAATTAATAATTAATAGTAGAGCTACAAGGAACTTTATATTAAAGAAGTTTGTAGAAATACAAGGAATGCGTTATATAACGAAGAAATACCCTTAATAACTAAGTACGATTAAAGGAAAACTATTCTAGGAACCTATTAGGTTTAAGACTATTCCCTCTATACTTAAATTAGAAGAGATAATAATTAAAAATATAGTTATAGATATAACAACAATTAATAATAAACAAGATATAATATTAGATATACTATAGTTATAGATAACTAACCTACACATTAATTAGAGAATAGGAAGAATTAGCTACCTAAAGAAAGATATGTTAAAAGCTAACATAAACACAACTAAAGGAGAATTCCTAGAAGAATATAAAAATTAAGAAAAACAGCTTATAGAGCTAGAAGATTACCTCTTAGAATATTAACTATAGGACTTAGCGATAGAACTAAAAGAAGATAAAGATATAGGATAGAGCCTAGTCTATAGAAAAATAGAAGAAGAGTTAAAAATTAAACAAGTATTTATCAAAAACGTACTAAAGAAAGGATAGATATAAGAATCTAAATCCTTAGTAGTATACAGTCTTATATTCGTAGACAAAAAAGGGATAAGTAATAAGAGACCTTGCGTAGATTTTAGGAAAACTAACGTAATTATAAACAAGAATTAATACCTACTACTATAAATTAACGTAATATAAGATAGGCTAAGAAGAGTAAAAATCTTTACAAAGCTAGATATCTAGAATACCTACTACTAAATTAGAATTAAGAAAAGTAATAAATAGAAAATAGCGTTTAGAACACAATATAGACTATATAAATATATAGTTATGCTATTTAGTTTAATAAATGTACTAGTAGTATTCTAAGAAAGAATTAATATAGTACTAAGAGAGTACTTAGATGTATTTATATTTGCATACTTAGACAACATCTTTATATTCTTAGAAATAGAAGAAGAACATATATAATATATATATAAAGTACTAGAAAAGCTAGTAAAAGCTAAAATATTCCTAAAAATAAGAAAATACAAATTCTATACAAAAGAAATAGATTTCCTTAGGTTTATTATAAAACTAGGAAAAATCAAGATTAACCTAGGAAAGATCAAGTTAATTTACAAATAGCTAATACTAAAAAACCTAAAAGAGGTACAAAAATTTTATAAGTTAGCTAACTTTTATAGGAAGTTAATAGTAGGATATTCTAAAGATATAGAACTAATTACAAGACTTATAAAGAAAGATACGCTATTTAAATAGACTAAGGAATATAATAAAGTATTTAACAAAATTAAGAGAAAGTTTACTAAGAACCTAGTTATTAGAATATACAACCTAGACCTACTAGTAATAGTAAAGATAGACGCATCTAACTTAGTTTATAGAATAGCACTAATATAAGAAGACCTAGAGACTAAAAAAGAACACTTAGTTAAATACTTCTCTAAGAAAATAAAGCTAGTAGAGCTTAACTACCTAATCTATAACAAAGAGATACTAGCAATCTATAAAGTATTTAAGTAATAGAGAATATACCTACAAGGAGCTAAGCACTAGACAAAGGTCTATATAGACTACAAGAATCTTATAGGATTTATAATAAACAAGGAATTAATACAACGCTATATAAGATAGTAGGAATACCTATTAACGTTTAATCTAGAAATTATATATATAAAAAGGAAAGACAATTAATTTATAGATACTCTTAGTAGAAGACTAGACTTACAAGAAGAAGTAAATACGACTAGCATAGTTCTAGTTAAGAACAAGGAAGGATATTTAATCCTAAATATACCTAAAATAGCTACAACACTTAAAAGAAAGAGTAGTAAGCTAGACGAATAGATTTAGAAAATAACGCAAGAAGCGTCTAAAGAAATAGAAAAACTTAAAACCTAAGAAGGATTTACACAAGCCTATAGAAGAATATATATTCTAAAGAAAATACAAAGAGAATTTATATAATAATTCTATAAATTCCTAGTATATAGACACTAAGAGATTAACAAAACTCTTAATAGGTTACTATAAGACTACTATATCCTAAAAGCAAGATAGCTAGTAATAGAGATACTACGAGACTATATAGAATACTAAAGAAATAAGTATAACTAACACGCACTATATAGAATACTATAACTAGTAGAAGTACTAGAATAACTATAGAGAGTTATTACAATAGACTTTATTACTAAGCTACCTAAGTTAAAAGACCTAATATTAGGAGTTAAGTACAATAGAATCCTAACAATAGTAGATAAACTTACAAAGTACTTATACTTTAAACTATATAAAGAGAAGAGTAGGATAGAAGTTACTATATATTAGGTTCTAGGAACTATAATTAGCTAATATAGACTACTAGATAAGATTATTATAGATAGAGATATATAATTTATATTAAAACTATAGGGAACAATAATAGCGTAATTAGGAATACAACACGCGACGTCTATAGTATATTATCTATAGATAGATAAATAATTAGAATAAATAAATTAGATAGTAGAATAATACTTAAGATACTACCTTAACTACAACTAGAACAACTAGGTATAGCTATTACTTATAGTATAGTTAGTATACAATAGCGCAAAGAATATAGTAATAAGAGTATTACTTTTCTTTATAAACTATAGATTTAAACCTAATATATACTAGATACTAAGAAACTAAATATCTTAGTCTCTAAAAGGAGAAAACTTTGCTAATAGACTTAAAGATATATATAATTAACTAAGACAAGATGTAGAGTTTCTACAAGATTAAATAGTAAAATACTATAACAAGAAGTATAAACAAGAACCCTAATTTAGAGAAGGAGAAAAAGTATAGTTAGTATAAAAAAATATTAAGAGTAAATAACTAAGTCTAAAATTAGACTATGTTAAGATAGAACTATATAAAATTAAGAAAGAAATTATACTAGTTATATTTTAACTAAAGCTACTAAACAAAATAAGGATATATCTAACCTTCTACATAGCGCTACTTAAGATAGTACTATAAAACGTAGAACTACTAGTATATAAAGTAGATACGTATAGAGAATAGGAAGAATAAGAAGTTAAGAAAATCCTAGTATACTAGTTCTACAATAGCAAGAACTACTATATAGTAGAATAGATAGGTATAGATAAGAAAGGATAACTATAGGAAGAAACATAGGAACTAGAAGATAACCTTAACTACTCTAAGAAACTAGAAGAGTTCTAAAATCAAAACCCTCTAGAGCGCTTAGTAGTAACCTAAGAAAACTAGCACTACTAACGCTAAATAGAGAGGCGTTAAGAACGTCTAATATAATAAGAGCTAGAATAGCCTATACAGCGTCCTTAAGATCTATCTTAGCCTCTAAGGTACGAGACTATTTAGACAATTTAGTATTATTATAGGCCTTTATCTTATAAAGACGCTTAATACAAGAATAAAGATCTACTAGCTTACAAAAAGTTAACTCGCGCTTAGCTTTAGCCTCTACAAGCTATAATAATAGTATCTCTTAAGCTTAGTTAATAGCTCGCCTTATACAACTTAGCAAGAAGAGACTATATAGAAATTAAACACTTACACTCTATAAGAGAAATACCTAAAGGAGTACACTTATATTAAATATTAGCAAGAATACACTTGCTATAGTACTTACTATCCTTTAAAGATATAAGATAAGTAAGCTTTAGACAAGAGTAACGAGCGTAAGAAAATATTTTAACCCTATTACGAGTAATATAAGCGACAAGAAGAAGTTTATTATAGTTAGAACAAGAAGATATAGAAGATAATAAGGAACTAGAGATAAATAAAGATACTAGACTAATAACTTTAGGCCTAGGGTAGGGAAACGAGAACCTACCTAGAGAAGGGAATAGTATTACAGCTATAACAAGAGAAAGCTAATTAGAGCTAATTAGCCCTACTATAGATAACGACAACGCATATAACCTATAGGGCAATAAACTTAATTAGGAAACTAACTATAATAGAGATACGTAATAGATTCGCGATTTGCGATCTTAGTAAATACGAAGTATAAAGCTAAATACGTAATAGATTTATAATTCGCGATCTTAGCAAATACAAAGTACGAAGCTAGCTAAAAAGTATAGGTATATAGTTAGTAGTAATACGTATTATTAGGATAGTATTAGCAATTTAATCCTTTGACTATAGAACGCTAATACAAGATAGTTACAAAATATCTTCTATTGTTTATAGTTATTATAGATCCTAACACGAACTTTATTATTATCTCGTAATCTACTAACCCCTAAAGATAGGTACCTGTAGTTAACAATAGGAGGCCTATTACAAATAAGCTACTATAGTATACACCTACTTTTACTATATTATAGGAATAAAACCTAAATTAGTAAACTTACTAGAAGATTTTCTACTACTCTATAATAGAGAACTAGACCTAGAACTTCTACTATATATTATTAACCTATACCTAATAGAAGAATTACTAGATATAGCGTACTTAGAAGACTACGTAGCCTAAGCTATATTTACTACTATAGATAGTAGATAACAAAAACTATTAAAAGCCTTCTATAAAGTAGGATACTACTTTTTATATACTAATATTAGCTCTACTAGATTAAGAAAAGAAAAGTACTTCTAGGTTAATAAAACGCGTCTATACATCTCTCTAAATACCTATCTACGCTACTAAATCTCTAATTTATACTACAACTATTAGTTAGTAGGCTATAAAGGACCCTATAGTACGCTATATCTAATATACAAGCGCTATTATTAGCTTAAGATACCCTAAGCTATTAAGTAATTTTATAATATATACCTAATCTACTACTATATAAAGAGCTTATAAGATAGTAAACTTAGTTACTTCTAACTTATACTAATTCTTTACGCACCCTAGACTAATATCTTAGTAGACTATATTTAAGCCTTACTAGCTAGTAAAAACAGTAGCTAGATTTATAAATATATCTTAGTAATATACTACTACCTTATAAAAAGACGCTATTTCTTCCCTTATAAGTCCCTAAAACCTAAAGAAGCTACCTAATATTTTATATCTATTTTTAAGCTTTATAGAGTCTCTATAAATATTATATCTAATAAAGAGATAACTTTTATTAGCTAATTCTAGCGCTACGTATATAAACGCCTCTATATTACGCAAAAGCTCTCGACTACCTACTACCTAGAAACTAATAGCTAAACTAAGCAAGTAAATTAAGCCCTAGAAATCTTTCTAAGGTAATATATTAACTACGCGTAAGATAACTAAGTAGCCTAGCTATACGTAGCTAAGTTCTAGGTAAATAACACTATTAATATATCTATTAGGATAACCCTATTTCTTGTAAATCTAGGGTATTACCTTTATAGTAGTATACACCCTAGCAAAAATAATAAAGACTAACTTAACCTAGCCTAATATAACTAATGTATACAAGTAGATAAGCTACTTAACGCTTATAGTAACCTAGTAGCTTACTTTAAGGAAAAAAATACTCTAGGCGTAATAAAAGTAAGTAGCCTAAGCTAATACCTTGCGCTAAAGTAGACTAGTATATAAAGTTAGTAACTAAGCCTATATTAGTATAGCTAATTAAAAAACTACCTACCTAACCCTAAAATTAGACTACTAATAGGTAGGCCTATACTTTATTAAGAGAGTTATCTACAATAGTAGAGTATATAAGCTAGTACTACCCTAAGAAATACTAAGTAAAGGCGTATTCCTAGTCTTCTCTCTAAAACTCTTACGCCCTAGGGACTAGAAGCCTTTACTAGATTAAGACCTACTATAGCTAATCTCTATTATTATTACTAATAAAGAAACTAGTAGTATATATAAAGAATACCTAGTAGAAGCTATCTTAGACGTACGCTTTAAAGAGCGTAGAAAATACGCAAGATAGTACTACTTAGTTTACTAGACTAGCTATAACAAACCTATATAAGAGCTAGTAGAAGAATTTACAAAATATAAAGCTACTTTTAACTTTTACTAGAACTACCTAGAGAAAGCTAAACTACTAACTCTACGTATACTTAAAAAATAGAGCTCTAATAAAGACACAACCTATTAGAGTACTTTAGCCTATTAATAGGCGTAAAAAAGCCCCTTATAAGGCGTAATTACTACCTTTAACTCTTACTAAAACTACTTAGAGAAGCCTAAAATACTAACTATACGCCTAAAATAGAGCCTTAATAAAGACGTAACCTAGTAGAGTACTCTAGCTATTAGTAGGCGTAAAAAGGCCCTCTAAGGCGTAATTAAAAAACTTTACTACTAGCTAAAGCTAAATTATAGCGCAAAAAAATAGTAGGAGTAGTTTACCTTAGCTAGTAAGCGTAGGACTCTTTTTAAGTTAGGGCCTACCCTCGCCGCTATAGCTACGACTACTACGCTCCCTTACAACTAGTTACGCGTAGGCCTAGTTTGCTGTCGTAGAATTTACGACTAGCTACTAAATTCCTAGCTAGGGCGGCTCTACGCTAAGTACCCCCTAATACTTACAAATATTAGGCTTACTAGGTCCCCTATATTAACAAACCTACCTATCGCAAAGCCTATATCTATAGTAGGTACCTATATAAAGATCTAGCGCTATTAAGTTATTTAGTAGCGTTAACTTTACCTTCCCTTATACTATATACAAACACTTTTAAGTTTAATTTTATTAGCGTAGAGTAAAGGTAGTAGAAAAAGGTTTATAGTTAATACGTTTTGTGTATAGAAGTTGCGCGCGTCTTAATTTCGTACTAAAATTAGTAAAAACCTTAGCTCTATACTCTATAAATAACGATTTCGACTCTAAAAATAGTTTACCTCCTTAACCCTAGCTACTACTACTACTACCTAATAGGTATTATTAGTTAATTAGAGCCCTTTTTAAGCTCTAGGAAT
>JALNQF010000271.1:0-56100 GCA_028456385.1 Ophiosphaerella korrae | reverse complement strand
TTATTAGGATAGTATTAGTAATTTAATCCTTTAACTATAGAACGCTAATACAAGATAGTTATAAAATATCTTCTATTGTTTATAGTTATTATAGATCCTAATATAAACTTTTATTATTACTTCTTAATCTACTAACTCTTTTTAATAGGTACTTGTAGTTAATAATAAGAGGCCTATAATACTTTACTAATTTAGTTATTACAAGAAGTAAAGCGTAAGTAGCGTATAGTCTAGCTAATATAATAGTAGAAAGTTTAACTAGAAAAATAGCTAAAGTACCTATAAGTAGTTATAAGTTAGATAATATAGATTAGAAGGATATTAAGAACTATATAAATAACCTAATCTCTAAGAAAGAAAATATAAAAATAGTAATTAATACTCTAGAAACCTAGAATAAAGAACTTTAGGAATATATAAAATAGAATAAGGCCTAGATTAGAGCTATTATAAAAGGATAAAACTAAATAGAACTAATTATATAATACCTAGAAATAAGTACAATAAAGAAACTACTAAAGATACCTATCCTTAAGAAGTTTAATAAAATAAGAGAAAAACTAAGACTTTTTATAGCTTTAGTATAACTCTAGATAGATATATAAGTACTACACTTTAATATAGAAGAAAAGAAGGTAATATATATTAGATTGCACCTTAAAGAAGATATAATAAGATAGTATAAGCCTTACTAGATAGGTTATATAATATACTCTCTAATAACCTAGAAAGATAAAACTAGAGCTATCTTTAGAAGTTATAAATACTTTACTAAGTAAATAAGAGTAGCGTTTAAAGATATAGATATTATCTAATAATCTAAAGAGTAATTAGAAAAGCTTATATAAAACTAGAGTATCTCTAAGTATATATTATAATTTAAGTAACTATCTTAAAATATAGAATAGAATAAGTTAGCCTTAATATTATAATTTAAATAAGGACTAAATTTAAAGATATAATATAAGATAATTTATATAGAAAAACTAAGAATACTAGAAGCTCTAAAGTAATAAGTAATCTAAATTAATAATAATCTTTAAAAATAGAAGAAAAATAAGTATAGTACCTAAACTAGAAACTAAGATACTAGAGACCTAATAATCCTTAACGCTAATAAAGATAAGAAAAAGAAGAAAAATAAAGACTTTACGTACTTTAACTATAGTAAGAAAGGCTACTACGTAAAAGATTACTATTTATAGAAGAAAAAAGATATAGTATACTATAAATATAAGAAATCTAGATACTTTGTAAAAGACTATAGAAGTAAAAACCTAAAGAAAAAAACTTAGTTAAAAATAACTAAAAAGAAGAAAGAAGTACTACAAGTATAGGCTAAACCTTAAGAGAAGGTAGCTAAAAGTAAAGAAGTATAATATATAATACTCTACTAGACCTTTTATTATAATAATAACTACTATATATATCTTTTTAGTTAATAGAGAGTAGTATAGTTCTTATAAAAATAGAGATATAGAGTAGCTATAATAAAAGAAAATAGAATAAAAGCTTAGCTAGAAGAAATAGCTTAAGTAATAGACTTACTAATAGAAGACTTAGAGAGGAAAGAGCTTTTAGTACTATTAATCTAGGCTAAAGGACTAGTATAGGATAAAGAGACTACTATAGCTTCCTCTAAAGAATAGTAAAAAAGTAAGAAATAGGTTAGTATAAAAGGTATAAAATATACCTAGCTAATAATATATAGCTATAATAGCTATATAATAATAGAAATAGAGGAATAAAATAAAGAATAGAGATTTATTTAAATATACTTAATAGTTATAAGTATAGAGGAAGCGTATAAAGACTAGAAAAAACGTAATCCTAAAAAAATAAAGTTTATACTATTTTAAGAATAGATAAAGTAATATATAGTTATAGTAAGAAGAATACCTATATAAAAAAAATAGTAATACCTTATAAGAAAAATATAATAGATTAACAAAGCTTATATACTAAGAATACTAGTAGTATACTATATCTTAATAATAAATATACCTAGTAAAAGTAAGTACTAGGAAAGAGATAATAAAATAATAGACTTAGAACATCTAGTATATTTTAAAGCGTTATAGATATTATACCTAGATAAGAATTATATTATATATAGAAACCTTAAGGTATATAATAACGTATAGCTTATATAAAGAAGAAGCTATAACTATATAAGAGTAATTATAGTAGAAGATATCTAAAGATAGAAAATAACCTTAGAAGATAGATACGTAGTAGTAAGACCTAGATCTAAACTATTAAAGAAATATATCTAAGGAGAACTATAGTATAAATATACGTATAATAAATATCTAAAATATAATAAATATAAACTTAAAATAGAGCTATAGCCCTAGAAAAATAGATAATTTACAAAGTTACCTAAGTAAAAAAGACTAGAAAGCGTAAGAGGCTTATATATTATAAAAATAAGTATATACTAAGAGAAGAAAGTATAACTAATAATTAATAGTAGAGCTATAAAGAACTTTATATCTAAGAAGTTTATAAAAATATAAAGAATACGTTATATAATAAAGAAATACCCTTAACAACTAAGTATAATTAAAGGAAAACTATTCTAGAAACCTATTAGGTTTAAGACTATTCCCTTTATACTTAAATTAGAAAGGATAACAATTAAAAATATAGTTATAGATATAATAACAATTAATAATAAACAAGATATAATACTAGGTATACTATAGTTATAGATAACTAACCTATATATTAATTAAAGAATAGGTAAAATTAGTTACTATAAAATAGATATACTAAAAGCTAATATAAATACTTATAAAGGAGAATTCCTAGAAGAATATAAGAAATAGGAGAAATAGCTTATAGAGCTAAAAGATTACTTTCTAGAATATTAACTATAAGATTTAGCGATAGAACTAGAAAAAGGTAAAGACTTAAGATAGAGCCTAGTCTACTAAAAAATAGAAGAAGAATCTAAAATTAAATAAATGTTTATCTAAAACGTAATAAAAAAGAGATAGATAAGAGAATCTAAATCCTTAGTAGTATATAGACTTATATTTATAGATAAAAAAGAGATAAGTAATAAGAGACCCTACGTAGATTTTAGAAAAACTAACGCAATTATAAACAAGAACTAATACCTATTACTATAAATTAACGTAATATAAGATAGGCTATAAAAAGCAAAGATCTTTATAAAACTAGATATTTAGAACGCCTACTACTAGATTAGAATTAAAGAAAGTAATAAATAGAAAATAGTATTTAGAACATAGTATAAACTATACAAGTACCTAGTTATACTATTTAGTTTAATAAACGCACTAGTAGCCTTCTAAGAAAGAATTAATATAGTACTAAGAGAATACTTAGATATATTTATATTTATATACTTAGACAATATCTTTATATTCTTAGAAATAGAGGAAGAACACGTATAATATATATACAAGGTACTAGAAAAGCTAGTAGAAGCTAAAATATTCTTTAAAATAAGGAAATACAAATTCTATATAAAAGAAATAGATTTCTTTAAATTTATTATAGAACTAGGAAAAATTAAAATTAACCTAAAGAAGATTAAGTTAATTAACAAATAGCTAATACTAAAAAACTTAAAAGAGGTATAATAATTTTATAGACTAGCTAACTTCTATAGAAAGTTAATAGTAAGATATTCTAAAGATATAGAACTAATTATAAAACTTATAAAGAAAGATACACTATTTAAATAGATAAAAGAATATAATAAAGTATTTAATAAAATTAAAAGAAAGTTTATAGAGAACCTAGTTATTAGAATATATAACTTAGACCTACTAGTAATAGTAAAAATAGACGTATCTAACTTAGTCTATAGAATAGTACTAATACAAGAAAATCTAAAGACTAAAAAAGAATACTTAGTTAAATACTTCTCTAAGAAAATAAAGCCTATAGAGCTTAATTACCTAATCTATAATAAAGAGATACTAGTAATCTATAAAGTATTTAAGTAATAGAGAGTATACTTATAAAGAGTAAAATATTAAATAAAGGTCTATATAGACTATAAGAATTTTATAAGATTTATAATAAATAAAGAACTATTATAATAATATATAAGATAGTAAGAATTCCTATTAATATTTAATATAGAAATTATATATATAAAAGAGAAAGATAACTAATTTATAGATACTCTTAGTAGAAAACTAGATTTATAAAAAGAAGTAAACACTACTAGTATAATTCTAGTTAAGAATAAAGAAAGATACTTAGTTCTAAATATACCTAAAATAGCTACAATACTTAAAAAAACAAGTAGCAAGCTAGATAAATAGATTTAGAAAATAATATATAAAGTATCTAAAGAAATAGAAAAACTTAAAATCTAAGAAGGATTTACACAAGCCTATAGAAGAATATATATTCTAAAGAAAATTTAAAGAAAATTTATATAATAATTTTATAAATTACTAGTATATAGTTACTAAGAGATTAATAAAACTTTTAATAAGTTACTATAAAATTACTATATTCTAAAAGTAAGATAATTAGTAATAGAAGTAATACAAGACTATATAGAATATTACAAGAATAAATATAGTAAATACGTACTATATAGAATACTATAACTAGTAGAAGTACTAGAATAACTATAGAGAGTTATTACAATAGACTTTATTACAAAGCTACTAAAGTCTAAGAACCTAATATTAGGAGTTAAATATAATAGAATCTTAATAATAGTAGATAAACTTATAAAGTACTTATACTTTAGACTATATAAAGAAAAAAATAGGATAAAAGTTACTATATATTAAGTCCTAAGAACTATAATTAGTTAATATAAACTACTAGACAAGATTATTATAGATAGATATATAAGATTTATATTAAAACTATAAGGAATAATAATAGCGCAATTAGGAATTAAATATATAATATCTATAGTATACTATCTATAGATAAATAGATAATTAGAATAAATAAATTAGATAGTAGAATAATATTTAAGATACTACCTTAACTATAACTAGAATAATTAGGTATAGTTATTACCTATAGTATAACTAGTATATAATAGCGCAAAGAATATAGTAATAAGAGTATTACTCTTCTTTATAAACTATAGATTTAAACCTAATATATACTAGATACTAAGAAACTAGATATCTTAGTCTCTAAAAGGAGAAAACTTTACTAATAGACTTAAAGATATATATAATTAATTAAAATAAGACGTAGAATTCCTATATAACTATATAGCAAAATACTATAATAAGAAGTATAAAAAGAGACTCTAATTTAGAGAGAGAGAAAAAGTATAGTTAGTACGAAAGAATATTAAGAGTAAATAGCCTAGTTTAAAACTAGACTACGTTAAAATAAAACTATATAAAATTAAGAAAGAAATTACACTAGTTATATTTAAACTTAAGCTACTAAATAAGATAAGGATATACTTAACTTTCTATATAGTACTACTTAAGATAGTACTATAAAACGTAGAACTACTAGTATATAAAGTAGATACGTATAGTAAATAAGAAAAATAGGAAGTTAAGAAAATCCTAGTATACTAGTTCTATAATAGTAAGAACTACTACTTAGTAGAATAGATAGGTATAGATAAGAAAAGATAACTATAGGAAAAAATATAAGAACTAGAAGATAACTTTAACTACTTTAAGAAACTAAAGGAGTTCTAAAATTAAAACCCTCTAGAACGCCTAGTAGTAAACTAAGAGAACTAATATTACTAATAATAGATAGAGAGATAATAGAGACGTCTAGCGTAAGACCTACTATAGTAATATTAAACGCCTTATCTAAGTCTAGCTTAGCTTCTAGAGCTACTAACTACTTAGCTAATTTTTTATTATTTAACGCCTTTATCTTATAAAAATAAGAGAGACAAGCTTAATTCTCTACTAGCTTATTTTATACAAGCTCCTAGATCTATTTATACTTAGCTTTAGCCTCTATAATTTAAGATAGTAATTTCTCTTAAGTCTAGTTAATAGCTTTCCTTGTTATTATTAAGCCTAGACGTAAGAATAAGTATAATAAACGTATACTTAAAGAGAGAAATACTAGATACGTTATAAAAACTACGTATATTTATATAAATATATACTTTATAAGCTCTACTATTATTTATAGAAATAATATAAGAAAGAGACTTAGGGTTTAACTTAAGAGAAGTATAATAAGAGTAAAGAAATATTTTAATACTATTACGTAATACGTAATTAGTAAAAAGGTAGTAATAATATATAGATAAAATAACTATAAGGAGTAATAAGGAATTATAAATTAATAAAGAAAGTAGCTTAATAACTTTAGCTCTAAAGTAAATAAATAAGGACCTACCTAGAGAAAAAGATAGTATTATAGTAGTAATAAAAGAGCTATAGATAGAACTAATAAGCCTTATAATAACTAGCTTAGACCTATATAATACTAAGAGATATAAGCCTAATTAGGAGGCTATATATAATTAGGATACCTAGAGTACTTTATAATCTATAGATTCTTAGTATTAATAGATTATAGATTAGGGTAATCTATAATCTATTAGTCTTAGTACCTATAGATTAATAGATTACTACAAGTATATAGTTAGTAGTACTACGTATTATTAGGATAGTATTAGTAATTTAATCCTTTAACTATAGAACGCTAATACAAGATAGTTGTAAAATATCTTCTATTATTTATAGTTATTATAGATCCTAACACGAACTTTAATTATTACTTCTTAATCTACTAACTTCTTTTAATAGGTACTTATAGTTAATAATAAAAGGCTTATAATAATAAACCTAAGAAAATAAAAATACTATTACTATAAGAATTCTAAAAGAGTAAAAAGCTAAAAATACTATAAGTATAGTAAAATAGAGTACTTAGTAAAGAATTACTAAGTAAAGAATAAGATTATATAATAAATTAATATACTTAAGTAGTAAGATAAAGATAGAGTAGAAGAATAAGAAGTAATCTCTAGAAGGAGCTAGAAGAAAAGAGATTACAAGACTATAAACTTCTAGTAGTAAGATATAAGTAAAAGATATAACTACTATAAGATTACTATATAACTAATAAACTTTATAATAGATAATAAGATAGAAGCTATAAAAATACTACTAGGAGTATAAAGCTACGTAAAGAAGTATTAGCTAAAGTAAAAATAAGCTAAGATAGATACTTTAGAATACCTTTAGCTATACTAAAGAAAAGTAAAGTATAAGTGTAAGATAATTCTATATCTAAGAAGGTAGGTATATATAGCCTAAGATAAAAAAAAAAAAAAAAACTAAGAGCCTAAAACTTCTAAATATAAAATAGTACCTAAAATACTAAAGCTAAAGTAAAAAAATACTAAAGTATAAGATAGATTTATAAAAAAAATCTAGAGACTAGTAGATAGCTACTACTTAGTAAAAGAATAGTAAGATAAAGAACGCTAGATATATAAAGTAAAGTAAACCTAGTAATATAAATTATTATATACTAATAATAATTAGGCGCTAATTATTATAGATCTAGTATTAATACAAGAACTATAATACTAGCTATACCTATATAACCTAAACTATCTACTACTATTATAGATAAAATATTACTATAATAACTACTTTACTTACTATTCTAATAAGATAAGATCTAGATATTTTTCTTATAAGAGATCTAGATATAAATAGAACTAAGAAGAGTATATAAATATAAGATATAAATAATACTTATAAGATAAGTAAGAAGCTAAGTACTTTCTAGGTATAACTAAAGAAGATATAAATACAAGTAAGATACTTATAAATAACTAATATATTAATCTAATCTAGTAAACCTATATACTAAAGAAGTATAAATAATATAAAGAAATTAAAATACTTTAAGGATTTTAGTAAAAGATAAATAAAGATTATAAGATTAAGTCTTTTTTAAGTAAATAGCTAACGCTAAATATATATCTAGAAGCTATAATACTATTAATACTAAAAGACTTATTAAACTCCTAGTAAAGATAAGAGAAGAAAAAATAAAAGTATTAGTAGATTTAGAGTTATTTATAAACTTAATTATACTTAAAGTAGTAAAATAAGTAAGACTCTAACTATAAGTAAAGAAGATACTATATCTAATCTATATTGTAAATAGATAACTAATACTAAAAAACCTAATAGTTAGTAATAAAGTAACTATAGAGATTATTATTTAAAGATATAGTATAAAGATTACCTTAGACGTATTAGTTTTAGCTAATAAAGATATTATACTAAGACTCTTATAGCTATAAGAGTTTAATTCTAAAGTTAATTAGAAAAACTAGAACCTCTTATTTAATAACTATAAAGACGTATATAGATCTAAGCCTATATATTAGTAGTATTTAATAGTAGATAAGAAAGTACTATATAAGATAGTAGCTTTAATAGTAACTTATTAAGAGAGAATAAGTAACTCTATAAGTACTAGTAGGGCGCTAAGCTAAGAAGTAAGAGTAGAGGAGTAATATATAACTTCTAAGATCTTAGAATAATATAAGAAGTTTAGCTACTTATTTATAGAAGAGATAGATATACTAGTATTACCTAAGTACTAACCTTAGGATTATATAATTAAGTTATAAGAAAGAAAAGAGCTACCTTTTAGGCCTATTTACTAATTAATAGAGAGTAAATTAGTAATACTCTAAAAAAGACTAAATAGAGATCTAAAGAAAAGATATATACAAGAATCCTTATTATTAGTAGGATTTCTAATTCTCTTTATACTAAAGAAGAAAAAACTACTAAAGATATACGTAGACTACTAAAAACTAAATAATATTATAGTAAAGGACTAATACCTACTACTAAATATAGATAAACTCTAAAATAAGCTAAGCTAAGCTAAGATTTTTATAAAGCTAGACCTAAAAGATAGATACTACTTAATAAGAATTAAAGTAAGTAAAGAGTAGAAAATAGCGTTCTAAATATACTATAGATATTATAAGGAGTCTAGAGTAAAGAGCTATTAGGGTACGCTTAGCGCTATTAATAAGCTCTACTAAGCTAAGTAACTAGCGCGTACTAGCTCTATTAGCTAGTATATTCTACTATATACAACTTAGTATAACTCTAAGTAAGTTCGAAGAACTTTAAGTAATAATAACTAGTATATATATTATATACTACTACAATAGCTTAACTAGCTATTAGCCTTTTTTTATCTAGATTAGCTTAGTAGTATATTATCCTTATAGATATTATAAGTATATAGTAATACTCTTTAGACTAATAAATATACTAGTAATAACGTATTCTATTAGTAAAGTAGCTATATTACTAAAATAGCTACTTTTTTTTAGTATCGCGAATATTATATATAAAAAATTAATTTACTTAATAACTAGCTATAGAACCTACGTATAATATACTTATAGTAGATTTAGAATCTTCTTCTATATCTTTTTAGTACGTACAAGTATTATACCCTATCTTATTATAGTTCTTATAATACTATTAACTTAGTTAAGCCTATTAAGCTTACCTATTACTACTACTACTATAAACCTTCTTTACCTTCTAAGTCTTACTAGACGCCTCTATAGCTACGTATAACACTCTAGTACTATACTTTAATATACTACTATACTAAATCTACTTTTATTTACGTATTTTATACTTTATTATCTTTACTAATTACTCTTTAAGCTCTATAATCTAAGAGCTTATAAAAGCGTTTTAATATAGTATAAGTTTAGCTCTTTTAATAAACTATAAGAACTCTTACTAAGTTAATTTTAGTAATTATATAAAAGAGCTACTTATAAGCTTTAACTAAGAGCTAAATTTATATATATTACTTAGAGTCTTTAACTACTATAGTATCTTTAGTAGTAAAAGTTCTAGTAAAGTACGTAGCTATACTTTAAAGTAATTAAAGACTTCTTACACGTTAATAAAAACTAATCTAGATACTTTAAAGGCTTTTTTATAATTTTTATATATAAATACGTTAAAAAATACGTCTTTAAAAGCTAGAAAGAAGCCTTCTTTATTAATATAGTAGATATACTAGTACGCTAAGTTTTATACGCACTAGAAGTACTTAAGCTTTAATAGTAAGAAGTAGATAATATTAAGTAGCTAAAAGATATAAGATAAATAGGCTAGTATATAAAGTATTAGAATCTTATTTTTAAAGTAGTAGTCTTTAAAATCTTAATTTAAGTAGCTCTTATAGCTATCTAAGATAAGTAGCTAGTATAACTTTACTTAACGCGCCTTTATATATACGTTAAAGTACTTTAACTACTTAAGACTAAGTATATTATTTATTTATCTATTCTTAGAGATAGAGATCTTCTAATTACGTAGTATATCTATTTCCTTATACTAAGTAGAGATATAGACGCGTCCTTTATAGATAATAAATAGTAGAGTTATATAGCTAGTAGTATAGATACTTATAATAGCTATAACCTACTTATAATTACTTAGCTAAATAAGATTAGGCCTTATACGCCTCTCTAAGCCTATAATAACTTTTATTAACCTAATTATTTTTATCTAAAAGCTAGTCTTATTAAAGTTATAGATATTATCTAGATTAATACTATACGTCGCTATTATATCCTATACAAGCTAGAACTACCTACTAATAACTACTAGATCTTCTTAAAGTATTCTCTAGTAATCTTTTACTTAACTAAAAGTAGTCTTAAGCTTATCTATACGCGCTACAAAGCGTATAGGCTAGTACTTCCTAACTAGTTCTTTACTATATATTACTAATAGCTTATCTACTATATCTACTACTTTATATAGCTAGGGAGTAAATCCTCTTAAATTAAAGTTAAGAATATACTATATAATAGTTTACTCTTCTATTATAGTAAGTTTCTAGTAGTTTAGTTAAGTAGCGCGTTAATAAGAGATTCTATAAAGCTAGGTAGAGAGCTACTAATATTATATGTTTAAAGCTATAGCAGCGTATTATAAAGTCTAAAAATAGCCTAATATATAAGCCTAAAGCCTAAGTTAAATTCTACTTTCTTATAGAGTTAAAATATTATTTTATTAAGACTATATTATTGTTTATACGTAGTATTCTTTATACTAAGAAAAAGTAGCTATTTTAGTAATATAGCTACTTCGCTAATAGAATATATTATTCTAAAGACTAATTAATAATATATTATAAGAATACTTAGATAAGTTTATTATAGCCTACTTAAACAATATACTAATATATTCTAAAGAAAAAAGTAAGTATATAGAGTAAGTAATAATAGTACTATAGTACTTAAACTAATATAACTTATAACTAAAGCTAAAGAAGTATAAATAGTATAAAATAGAAGTAAAGTTTTTAGGATATATAATAGGTATTAATAAAGTTAAGATAAGCTAAAAAAAGATTAAAGTAGTAGAAAAATAGAAAGAACCTAAAATAGTTAAGAATATATAATTATTCTTAAGATTTATTAACTTTAACTAATACTTTATAAAAAGATTTTTAAAAAAAGTACTACTACTTATAAAGCTTAAAAGAAAAGATATAATATAAAAATAGAGAGTAGAGTAAAAATAAGCTTATAAAGAACTTAAGTAAGCTTATATTATACTACTAGTTCTAAAGTAATTTTATAGTAATAAGACTCTAATTATTAAGACTAATATATCTAATCTAACTTATAGAGTAATAGTACTATAAAAGTATAAAAAAAAATAGTATCTAATTATATACTATTTAGAGAAGTTTATAGAATAAGAGGAAAGATATAATATATATAATAAGGAGCTACTAGTAATAGTTAATATACTTAAATATTAAAAAGTATATACTAAAAGTATAATAGAAGTAATTATTAAAATAGATTATAAGAACTTAACGTACTTTATAACAAGTAAGAAGTTAAAAGATAAGTAGATATAATAGTTAGAACTACTAAGATAGTATAAATTTAAGATCTAGTATATACTAGGTAAAGAAAATAGCTAAGTAGATACGCTTAGCTAAAGACATAATATTATAAGAAAAAGACAAGTAGTAGAAAAAGCTATACTCTAAGATAATAGATAAAGATACTTAGTACTAAATATATAACTAGTAGAAGAGTAAAAAATTAATAACTTAGTTAAGATTATAAATAAAGTTCTAGAAGAATTATAAGAAGTAATTATATAATAATACTATAATAACTTAGTATATAAGTACTTAAGAATTATATAAACTATAAAACTAATTTAGAAGAACTATAGATTTAGCAAGATAAAAGAAAAAGTAACGTAGTTTATTAAAGAATACGTAAATTACTAGAAAAATAAGTATAAGATATATATACTCTATAGAGAAATATAAGTAATTAAGATACTAAAAGAACTATAGATAGACGTTATAATAGACTTTATTATAAGACTACTAATATTAAAAGACCTAGTAATAAAAATAAGATATAATATAATAATAGTAATTATAGACTAATTTATAAAATACGCTAAGATAGAAAAATTCTAAAGTAACTATATAGTAGATTAGCTAAGATACGTACTACTAGACGTACTAATATAAAGATATAAGATACTAAAAAGTATTATTAGTAATAGAGATAAGCTTTTTATATCTAATTACTAGATAACACTACTTATAGTAATAGAGATAAAAAGAAAGCTATTAATAGCCTATTATCTATAAATAGATAGATAGATAGAATAGACTAATAAGATATTAAAAATATACCTAAGGATTTATAGTAATTAGAAGTAGAATAATTAAGTATTACTATTACCTATAGTATAATTAGTATATAATAATAAGTACTTAGAAGTAATAAGTAAAATACTATATTTTATAAACTATAAGATATACCTTAATTTATTTAAGAGAATACTACTAAGACCTAAGATAAAAGTAGTATTAGTTAAAGTAGAAGATATATAAGAACTCTATAATAAGATAAAATAAAAACTAGAGAAAGTTTAGAAATAAAGTATTTTATATATTAATTAAAGATAAAAAATAGTACTTTAGTTAAAAAAAAAAGAGATAAAGCGTATCTTTATATAAAGAATCTATAGATAAAGTAACCTAGTAAAGGACTAGACTATATTAAGGTTAGACTATTTTTAGTTAAAGAAGATAATAAGCTAGTAATAAAAATACTAGAACTACCTAAAGATACTAAGGTATAGCTTAAGTTCTATATAAGCTTACTAGAACTAGCTAAGCTAAAAATACTAGTATAGTAATAATTCTAATATTAAAAGGAAGAAAATAATAAGTTTAAAGTTAAAGACTTATAAAGATATTAAGAAATAGGATATAACGCCTTTTAAAGTATATAGTTTCTTTAGAAGTAGCTAGTAAAATAGAAAAGCTACTTAGTAAGTAAAAATATATAGGAACCTAAAGCTAATCTATAGAATTATTAGTAGATACTTAAGAAAGTAAGAAGTAAGTATAATATACTAAAATATATAAGATATATAAAGCTATAGCTAAGATATAATAGATATATTAGTAAAAGAAAGTTCTATAATAAACCTAACTATATAAAGCTTATAAAGCGCCCTTAGTTATAATAAACTTATCTAATAAGCTAATAGTAAACTAGATAGTAAAAGAAGAGGTAATATTAATAGTAGTAGTAGAATAGTTAAAAACTTACGCTAAAACCTTATTACTTTCTTACTCTAACTCTAATACTAGGTATAAGGCTTTATAATAAGTAAACTCTTTAATAGATTTTAATATTTTTTTATTATATAGTAAATAAGTAATAATAATAGTAAAAAGTTTTTTATTATTATTAACTTTTTTATAAAACTCTTTATAAGTTTAATTAAGAGACTTTTAAGTTATACTAATATAGGGACGCTCTATATAAGTATACTTAGTATACTTTAGAGTAGAATCTAGTATAATAGAATAAAGAATACCTAAGAGAAAATAATATAGATAAAGTATTTTAGAAATATAGTTTATAGTAAAGATTTCTAATAAGAGATAAAGTCTATAAGACTATAAAAGAGGTAATATTATAGTAAGATAGTTTTTAACTAGAAGGTAGAGTAAACTACTTATAAGCTAAACCTAGCTAATAGAGGCCTAGGCCTAAGGATAGACTTAGTATAAGAAAAGAGGATAGTATTATAATACTAAGTAGTAGGTAAGCTATTATATTATATACAATTAGGCTAGGTAATATAGTATAGTAGAATATATAACTATTTAGTAGTAAACGCTCTAGAGTAAATACTCTAAAGTAAACGCTCTAGAATAAGTACTCTAAAGTAAATACTCTAAAGTAAGCGCTTAGAAATAAATACTAGATAGTAAGTATATAAGAATATTAATAGACTTTTATAGACTATTATATTTAATCTCTTCTTTACTTTTTATCTTAATAGAGTATTATAACTAATACTTTAATTAGATTCTTATCTACTTATTAATACTTATATACCTTATAATACTCTAATAAGAGCTAACTATTAATTAAGTTAAGTAACTATTTTATTTATTAACCTTACCTATCTTATAAAAGCCTACTTGCCCTTATTACTTTTACTTAGTTCTAAGGTCTTAATAAGTAGCTAATATTAAGTAACTAAAAGAAGTAAGAAGAGTAAGCTAGTATATAGAAGCTAATAATTTTATTATCTTTATAATACTAGTTAAACTTAGGTATAGTATAGCTACTATACCTATCTAAAATTAAAAGCCTATATACGCTTATTAACTATATATACTTATTAAAGTACTTTAGCTACTTAAGCTCTAGCTTATTAGTTATCTAGCTATTATTAAAGACTATAATTATCTAGTTAAGTAGAAGGTCTTAATACTAGCTAGCTTAGTAGACCTTACTAGCTAAAATTACAAATAGTAGTAATATTAAGCTAGACGTACTAACGTACTTAATTACTATAACCTAGTTATAATTACTAAGCTATACGTTAGTAGCTTAACTAATTGTATCTAAACTAGTAACTACTTTTAACGTACTAGCTACTCCTATTATAAAGCCTATCTTATTAAAGTTATATATATCTTTATTAAGTATTCTATATATCTTACGTATCTCTTATATAAGCTTAAACTACGCTCTAATCTTAACTAGATCCTTATATTTAGTACACTGTAAGTAGAGCTTCCTATTCTACTTTATTTAAAGCTAAGACTAGCTCTTAACTTAACGCAATACCTAGTTCTTACTAATAGGTTTAGGAGGAGGATTTTAGCTACGTATAGTAAGAAGAACGTCTACTATTTGCTGTACGTTAATAATATAAGGTAGAAAGCCGCGTTAGTTAAGGTCTAAGATCTAGTTAACGAGAGACTAGTCTTTAGTTAGAGAGAGCTTACGCTTTCCCTCGTTGAATTTTTAGATTAATAGGACGCATCGGACGCGCCGCCTAAGCGTTGTTCTTGGCACGTTATATAGGTAGGCAGCTCTACAAGTACTTTTTGTATTCTTATTTTGAATAGATCTAGTTGCAAGGAGTATTCTCCCGCTTCTTTGAGGTGATTAAGCGCGTTGGGTGGGTAGCATGGCTGATGAGATAGAAGAGAGATGGGCAGTTTTGGTGGGGCGGGCCGAGGAGTGGTGAGACACGTTAGAACCTTAGCTAAGCGTTACCTAATCTAGTAATGCTATAGCCTTAGCAACGCCTACGCGCAACAATATATCTACTAGGCAGCTCAACTCTATAGAATAATTAATCTACTACTATCTATCGTTGCAACGACCTGTTGTTGATTTACCCCTTTGATACCTTTGCCGTATCAACAAATGGCAAAGTCGAGTTCGATTCTCACACCCTCTATCGCGATTCCTCAAGGTTCTTTTTGTCTGCTCAAGAAGATGGAATTTGGAGCGCATATAGCTCTGATCTAAATTAATTTTGTTTCTCCATTCTTCCTCTTACACCTTTCTACTTTTCGAAATCCGTGCTAATCTATAGAATGCAAACGTCGCTATAATGTTTACAAGAATGTACACGGTAAATATTCCTGCATTAAACCAGCCTTTGGCCGGGTCTATGCTCCGACTGAACAGGAAAGTATTTGCGTTACTAAGTGGACAGTATTGACAAAGGTCTGTGGCTTGAGTATCCAGAATATAGCCGCCAGCTCTGCTCATGTAAGGCCTCATGAATGTACTGCAGTCGCCTTTCCACGAAGATGGAAGACTAATTTTGATGAATTCGACAGGAGAGCATGTAATAGCCGTGTTTACCAACCCAGCAATCACCATGCCATTAACTAAATAAGTCGTTGGCGAGACGCGGTACATGAATTTCCAGAAGTGAGGCAGGTCGGTCGGCGCAACAAGAACTCCGCAGAAGATTAAGGCCAGGCTGAATAGTAATTGAGCGATGTTGACAGCTGTTTGCGCATCTGGAATGCATGCCGCGAGAGCCTGGCACAGAGTTGAAGTAAATATAAAGAAGAGCCACACTAGTAGAAAAAGAAGGGCGGCACGTTCATGCGCCGGAAAGGTCGAGTCGCCATTTCTCCAGAGCCCGGTGGGGAAGTACCACGCAGCAAAGGCTAGGACAGACGCAATAGACTGCCAAGTCGCCTCAACAGTCATGTTCGCAGCGACAAAGACAGTCCAGGAATACGTTTTTGACTGCTTCTCGCGAGCTTCAAACAAAGCGCGGTTGTCAATAAAGCGTGGGATGATTTGTTGGTCGACAGTGTTGAAGATCATTGTTAGAAGGAAACATGAGAACATCACGTTAGTAATACCCTGAATATCGAGTGGGGTCATTAGGAACGAAAGTCCGTTGAAGAGTGCCTGGACGCATGTTAGCATTGCTCACTTATTGGTGGAAATGTCATACCGCTCCTACGCACAGGGCGATCTTCGAGTAAAGGTAAGTAGGATCTCTCCAGTAGCTTTGAAATGTCCGATGCGTCACTCGGACATATTGCGAGAAAAAACTCGCCGCATATTCCTCGCGAACCTGCTCCGATTGCGCTGGGTCTGAGAGCGGCATTTCCGAGTCTTCCAATGTTGGAAGCCACAGATCTACCGAAGCACATTCCTCGCTATTTTTCCAGATATCAGACCAACGTGGTGACGTTTGGGACGAGCTTGTCACTTCAAAAAGCCATTCTGCTGGATTCTCACCCTCGTCATACTTTCGGGCGCCGTGACGTTCAAAATAATCGATTAGGGTCTCCGAAGCGTGTCCGATGGTGCCAAAGTAAAGAGTCCTGGCATTACCCAATAGCAGCAATCGATCGAAGACTTGAAACAGCTGTGCCGACGGCTGATGAATGGTGCATAAGATGGCTTGCCCATTATCGGCTAGCTTGCGGAGTAGTTTGCAGATCGACCACGCAGTCTGACTATCCAGACCAGAAGTTGGCTCATCAAGAAAGAGTAAAAATGCTGGTTTTGCGGCCATTTCGACGGCAATACTTAGACGTTTGCGTTGTTCGATGTTTAAGCCCTTCCCGGGAACACCAACCACGGCATCAGCGTATGCTTGCATGTCTAAGATGCTGAGTACCTTGTCTACATACGCAAGCTTCTCCGTAGTCGTTCCATGGGACTGTCTTAATAAAGCACTGAACTCAAGTGCTTCTCTTACGGTCGCTGTGGGTAAATGTAAGTCAGTCTGTTGAACGTAGCCTGTTCTCCTCTCGAATCCATGATCGCGTTGCTGACCGTTGATGCAAATCTCTCCACGGACGATGCCTACGGACTTCCGATCGGCTAATACATCAAGTAGAGTCGTCTTCCCAGCCCCGGTTGCTCCCATCAGCGCTGTCAGTGTTCCAGGTCGAACCCAACCGGTAATCTCGTCCAATATTTTGCGTTTACTTTTTCCGATATTCATCTCGTAGCTCACTTTGTGCCAATGAAAGACGGATGACGTATGATTAAGACTACCAAAGACCTCTCGCTCCTCTTGCGACTCTTTGGCTATTGTTTCAATACCCTTTTGGGTATCTGCAAATGTTATGCAGTCCTTTTCCTCGTCCTTTTCTTTTCTGGATGTCGGGGTCCTTCGAAAAAGAAGGACATCACCTTTAGACCGCTCTGCTAAGATGTATTCGGCTGCGATAAGATGTACCGCGCAAAAGACAGCCATGAGCGCAAAGAGAAGGCCGAGATTTCGCCAGAGGTGATCCAACTGATACCCAAACTTAAGTGCCAAGAAGTCATTGCCCTGGACAAATTCCTGCCCAGGCCGAGCCCCAACAGCAGCACATGTTGTTCCACGATTGCCGTCATGGTCGTATTCAGGGCCTGTTGGTAGCTTGATAGAACACGGGAACTTTCGATTCCCGAATTCATTGATCATGAGGCTCTCATAAGCATATGCGATCGGATTGATCCATTTTATCCACCCAAGCCAAGCTACCTGGTAGGCCGGCGGGATCACAAAGCCTGTGTAGATAATGAAATTAAAGATCATGATCGATACTGGTGCCAGTGACTGATCGTATGTGCGCGACAAGGAACCGACCATGCGAAAGAGCATAGACATGGTTAGCATAGCGACAAAAGCAAACAGCCAGAATCTGAAAAAGGCGGCAGCTGTACGGCGCAGATTTGTAATAAAGTACAAGCTCACGTTGAAAAACAAGGACGTGAGTACTTTGTTTGGCAGATCCGCGGCCATGGAAGCGACTCCCTCGGCGAGCGGACGATACAAGACGTATCTACGGTGCTTTTCAACAATCGGTCGCTGTGCCCACATGGTTAATACTTCGAAAGCAGGGACGCAGGAGTTGACCATGATAGCGTAAAAGAGCAAGATCGAGCGAGACGTGAAGCTCACCGTGTCCTCTTGTAAGTTCGAAAAGACACTCGCTAGGATTATAGCAACAATCGTGTTACCTATGATACCAGAGATTACCGGACTGAGGTTATTCTGAAGTCTTCGTACTGCGCGTTGTAGGCATAAAGCAATCTGGTGCAGCAGCGACGCTGAGTATTTAAAGCTGCGAAACCTGGGCCGCGGTTAGTATGGGTCCTGAAAGGTAGAGAAGTGAAACTTACTTCCACGGCGAAGCAGCCGGATACTTGTTCTGCATACGCTGCTGCGAGAATCCCCGGTCAACGGGATATGTTTGATTGAATTCGTTGAAAGAACGCTCCAACTTCTGGTTCTGCGCACTTCTATGCCAGGCATCTGCGAACTCATCCGATGTACGTGGCGCTCGGTGCTCGTACCCGTATGATACAGAACGCTCTGCCGGGTTAGTTATGGATGTGAGGAAGTCTGGAGTAGTCGCTCGTGCCGGCCGTTCAAAGCCCATTTGTATAAAGTACTCAGACGCAGTTGCAGTTGGGCCGTAGTAGATTTGGCGCCCCTCATACAGCAGGAGCACCTTGTCAAAGCGGTTATACATGGCTTCTGACGCTTGATATATGCTCATTAAAATGGTGAAGCCAAGAGCGTCTGCCAGTCTTCGCAACGTGGAGATGACGGTGAGTGCAGTCGCGCTGTCGAGCCCACGGGTACTGTTATCCCAGCATTGGATGGGACAATTGCTGATAAAAGCTTCGGCAATGCTCAGCCGCCGCTTTTCGCCGCCACTGATACCTCTAATGAGGTCGTTTCCGATGCGAGATAGCATGACGTCTTGGAGATTGAAAATGGAAGCAACGCGTAGACCAGTCTCATGGGGCAGGGATGCATCAGGCCGCATTTCGGCAGCGAACCCCAGTGTTTGCCCAAGCTTGAGCTCAGGCAGATGAATATCATCTTCGGCTACATAGATGGAGTCACCCGGAAACTGGCTGTGCATCTCTCGATATGGGATTCCTAAGGCGCAGTGTTAGCCGGGGTTCGCGATATACAGTAGCGTTGATACAAGAGTGCCACTATTCTTCACCTTGATAGCGTATAGCAAACTCATCCACTTCAATGCCATATGTATGACCAGCTATCGTCTTGAGAAAGGTAGTGCAACCGCTACCTGGTTTCCCAAGTACCAGGAGCATCTCGCCGCTCCGTACCAAACCGTGTATGTTTCTCAAGATGGGCGCCTCAATCGGCTTTCTGAGACCCATGAGAGTCATCATGTACGTTGGCAGAAGGAGGATGTAGCTCGCGATTGTCCGCTGGAAAAAGGTCGGTGCCGTATAACCCTTGACATGGAGATGCTTGAATGACACCCCCAGCGGCGCAAGAGGCTGCTGCTTCTTGGTCAACAGCCATTCGTCGAGATGTTGTGAAGTTTTAGCGCGCGAACTATCCATTCTTGCGATGAGATGGAGGTACGACAGAGGACGTCTATTAAGGATAGAGTGAGTGTAACTGTACCGCCGTGCCACAGTGACCGCTCTCGGGTAGGGTTGAGGAGGGCGCGTAATCAAATGCTCACCGGCCGCACTTACCCATGCTTGTCTGTGGCAACCAATAAACATGTCGCATTCGAAGTTCCCGTATAGTTATAGTAGGCAATATCATGTCAGCGCAATTCAAGCCCAGCCTTCTGGTAGCTGGGCCACGAATTCAATATAAAACGGACGGACATTAATAACTAAACCCCTATATCAATTTCTCAATTCTGAACTCTGCATAAGGCAAACACTAATTATCCAACGGCTCGGGACGCTACCCGGCCGTAAATGTTCTCAACCCCGTGACTATCATGTTCTCGCCCCCCCCCCTCCCCCCCCCCATCTTTTTCTTGAGGAAAAGTGATGTATCGCATATGGAGCAAGCCCTGCAGAAGGGCTTGCCTATATAGTGCTAGGCTAGTCTCAGTTGGCACCAACAGCGGGGATGCTTCCTCCCAATGCTTTTCACTCCTCCATTCACGCGGATGTGTGCCTCCGAATCGCGAATGCTACCGGCCCCTTCAGCTTCTGCATACCTAGCCCAAACCCAGACGAGTCCATTTCAAAGTCGTTGGTGCGGAGCTGCAAGTCATATTCACTAACGAGGCGCGCACACACAAACAGCATGATACGCTTGGCAAGCTGGCGCCCAGGACATGCGCCGAAGCCACCTGCACGGTAGTCTCGGTTAGCCCTGATACGAGAGTGCCGATAATGGTATGAAACGGGCCGACTCACCACCGTAAGGGATCCAAGCCCCGCTAAGTCCTACCATTGAATACTGGCCTTCTGTTGCCATCGCTTCATTCACGGCTCTTTTCCTCAAGCCAAATCGCGCGTCACCGTGGCTGACTAAGAAACGCTCCGCCCAAAAGCTCGTTACCGGATGCTTCCCCTCCTGTGTATTCCAAAAATCTGTATTCATATGCGACACGTACGAGTTCACCATACTCACTTCGTTGCGAGGTAGCCACCAGTTACCCACGGCGATGTCTTCGTGCGGCGAGCATCGTACAACATAGCCCTGAACATATAGTCGTAGCGTTTCTGCGTAGATCGATTGCAGTAGATCATTGGATAAGAGCAACTTTATATCTGTGTTATCGCCAGAACCTTCGCACGGCGTTGTGCTTTTGAGACTAGTGCGGACTCGAGCGAGTAAATTGACGTCCTTGAATATGTGCAGGGCTGCCATCATTGATGCAGGAGTCACATTGGTCACAGTTGTCCATATCAGGCCTAAATCCGTCGATGCTACCGAGGCTTCATCCTGGCCGTCGACGTTTGATAAGAACTCTTGCCGCTTACGACTCATCTGCGAACCCCAGAAAGGATCTCCATCACCGTCCTCATATATAGCATCTTCACGAAATTGTTGCCGCGCATATTGGTGCCAATGCTGGATCTGTGTAATCAGCCGATCGCGTACACGGTATGCGTTCGGTACCAAGAAGCGCGGCAGCCGCTTTGCAAGGTGTTTGGCCTCTTTGTTGAATGTCCACAGGTCCTTTGTGAATTCTGGGTTAATGCGTAGAAGTGAAGGTCCATATAGTGCTTCTAGCAATGCTTTTCCAACGTGCTCTTGAAAGAATGCCACCAAGTCCGTTTTCTCAACCCACTCTTCTCCGATATCTTCCCTGTCCAAACTCCGCTCGAAGATGTGCTGGAAACGCTCAAACGTCCGCGTCATAGCAGAACCTGTCATCCCACGGAGAAGCGAATCGTGTGTGAGAAAATCAACGCGGTTGTGTGGAGCAATATTACTGTCTGGGTGTGGCTTTGGGTACGGGCCTGAGTCATCGGCTGTATATGTCTTAATGGCCTTTTCATGCATTCCAAACATATAACGCAGACCAATAGTGTATACAAAAATGGGACTGGAGAGATAGGGATGTTTCCACATGGCCGCAACAGCTGCAGGTTCTTGGAAGAGGTAAATTTCATTCACGAGGAGTGAAAGCCGAGTGGAAGTGAGCTTTCCGGCATACTCTCTACAAATTTGATTAGCTTTTTCTAGTTCGGAGCAATATGTAAAAGCTCGGGACATACGTAGCCTTTTTTACAAAAGAAGCGCCACCCCATAGGAATGGTATCGTGCTCCCAAGAACAGGTAGAAACGCGGGGAAGAGGGGAGGGAGTTGTCGTTCGGTTTGTCTTCTGCGTACCCAATGATACATGACTACATCAAAAATGTAATTGAAAATAAAAGGAATAGCTAAAACAGTAGTAACCACAAGCGTCTTTCTTCCTAAATCCGTACACTCGTACAGTCCACTCCCCATTGATATTGGCATACACGGCTCGCTTTGTGTCGATTTGATCAGCGACATTTCCAAAGCAGGCATAAACATATTAGATAAGACGGCGTGTCGGCTATAGAAAGTAGTTTTTGAGAATGTTTTCTCGTGAACTTATTGAGCATGTCCTCAGCCTTCTGGCTTCTATTATATGTGCCCAATCTCGCATGTCTGGCAAAACAACCAAGACCTCACCTTAGACCCCGTGGGATTCTTCGGCATATCCATGAGGTAGAATCACCCCTGTATCAAGGTTGGCCTAATACGCATGTCCAACGTGGGGGCTACTATTCTCTTTCCTAACAAAGGTGCACTTGCTAGATTGTGCGCATACATTCACCGGAAACAAATATCTGGTCAGTCTATAAAAAACAGGCTTTGATAGCCTTGATACGAGAAGAGGGCAAAGTATGAGGCGCAAATCTGGTCTCGTGCTTGCCTTGTATGCATCTGGATAGATGATGCAGCCCATGCCTCAACCCTGCTGACTCGGGGACCGAAGCTTGCAAGCATGGATGCCGCTCAACGAAAAGAGTACTATGCTCATATCAGTCAGGGCTTTTTTGGTACTGTACAGCACTAGTCGGTAGTTTTGATCACCGACGACGGTATCTGTGGGACGCAGTTTCTACCTGCAATGCACATTTTGGACCCTTTCGGATACTTCTGACTTTCTGGATCCTACGTAGGGATGTAGACAAGCTCAACGCTCTGTATGGGCGGAAAAATATGGGTCATTCGCGACAAGACATCACGCAGGTGAGAGTGGCAGCATTCTACCGACAAGCATTAGATAATTGGGGTCAGATGAATGAAGTAAGCCTCTTGAAACCGAATCGGTCCAAGGTTGGCACCAAACTAGTATTCTAATCGAAATATCTGTGAGCTATCATAAGGGGTACTCGTATAGCAGGAGTTGCGTAGAAGAGAACTTGTACATTATCTGTATATGTTTGGAAATGATTCTTAATTTTTTTCTCTCATTCACTGTATGCTCATAGGTAAATATGGAGGAGAATTCGTCAACGCTTTCGTTAGTCCGTGGCGGTTCTGTTGAACGTTGACCACCTGACCGTTATACCACAGTGTTCTTCCAATAAGTATCGTCTGTACCCCTAGCGTCCCGAAGGCTCCAATTTAGAGAACGCCTTACCTTAGCCACTCTTAGTTCTGTGTAACCGGCTCCTTTCCATGCTCGTCAATGAAGGTTCGAAGGCCCGTGATCTGCGCGCGTGGAATGGGCAGCAAGCCAGAGCTTGCTCCAGTATCTGACGTACTGATGCCAAAATCTTTCTCATTGTTCCGCTTGAATTTCGCTTTAAAGGACCTGGAAAAGAAATATTTGAGTCCTTGACCTTGCTGATTCTTCTTGTTGTTATTGCGTGTGACAAAAAAGCCACGAAAGGTAGTGGCTGCGCCGATAAACACGGCGACTTCACCACAGACTTGCGTCCAGTATGCCTCCCAGATTGCATCAACCATGCCATGATAGATCAAACCGACAAAGCGTGCGATCGTGGTGGCAATCATAAAAGCTGTTAGGCACAGAGAGAACGAAAGGGCAACTTTCTGCGACCACTGTACACGGATTTTCCAGAGAATAGAGGTAGGAATGACAAGAACTGGTAGATAGTTAGTATATTGCTTTTAGGTCGCGATATGAATCTCTTACTCATCAAGTCTCCAACTATATCCAACACCATTTGTGCGATAGCAGTGCGAATAAGCAAATGCTCATAAGGACCTGTAGCACATTGGACTATATCTTTGTCAGTCTTCTTGAAATACGAAATGGGAAGAATCTGAAACCTACGCTCTCTTAGATCAAAATAAAACGGACACGCAACGTAATATGTGGCAATGCCGTAACCAAGACATATTGCATGGTACACCATTAAAACCCACCAGTACGTGTTCAATCGCGACATTCGATCGATCAACTTCTTGAAGAAAAACATGAAGCTGAACTTCACCGCCATAACAGCACACCACGCAGCTATGTTACTAATCGTGACCCATTTATGGAAGAGGTGTGATTTCATCAGCCAGTCCTGCCCCATAACAATTCCAGGAACACCGTTCTGCAATCCAATTATAAAGTACATCCTGTCCATAACCTCATGATACGTAATCACAAGGCCAACAAGAAGACAGGAGAGCGCAATGAGGACAAGTCCATCGTCAATGGCAAATGTTTGCCTTTGCACTCGAAAGCGAATAATAAATCGAATCGCAACGGCTATCAGGACTAAAGCTAGTAGGGTAGCCGTAGAGATCTAATGTTCTGGATCAACATGATACTCTATTATTTTCGTTTGGTAGTAAGCAGAGAGTGCATAGAAGGCGTTACCTACCACGAATGCATCTCGATGGATACGTCCAGTGTAGTCTTGAGATTTCATAACAGGCAATGACTAAACGATAAAAGATAGATTCAACCTCGTTGAAAGAAGGGCGCATCTCGCGACGAGTCAGTTATAAGTTTTTTGACTCAACGGTGATAATGTCTTGTCGATCACTCTTGCGCTGCTACGGCTCACGGTGCATGCGCGAGACAGATTGAACCCTTCAGCATTTATCGACTGGTGATGGACGGAGATGCTGTGCCGCAAACCAACTTTACCGGAATGATTAAGTCCCGCACCTGCATGTTACACAGAATTATACTCCAAGGAATAAGATGCACCCGGTTATCGATATGCTTGATTGGAGATCTATACTAAGACATCTGGAGCCATGATGGGGCTAGAGTGTGTTGGATTAAGCTCGGGTATATGGAAGTAACGTATTCCACCACCACTCCGGCCACCCCACCACTCCGGCCACCTCATCAAAATTTACGCGCTAGCAAGCATTCAATCAACAATAGGCCGCGTACAACGTTAGAAATCACCTCAAAAGGAAGGTAGACTTGATCTTGCGTCTGATTTAATTAATTTTTTAAAAAAAATATTACAGGTGTACGTAGGAGTTTAAAGTTGTTCTAAGTCCCCTACTTAACCCTCTAAGACTACCTTAAAGGTGCCCTCCTTATAAGCGTAATCTAATAACGTTAATATAAGCTTTTACTTTTAGAAGAGTAGTTTCTTATTTAGTAAATCTTTAGCTTTAATTAATATAGATTTCTACTTATTATTATTAATATATAACGTATAGTAGATGTTTTACTAACTACTTATAGCTAAAATCTTTTTCTTCTAATAAGTAAGAACTAAGTAGATTAATAGATTAAGAGCTAGCTTAAACTATAAATAAAGTAAAATAAAAAGTTTTACTCTTAGTATACTAAGTATATAAACTTAGTTTAAATTAATATATAGTTTAAGCTTATATAAAAGATATATATATTACTTTAATAAAATATAGTTTATAATAAAAGTTGTTTTTAAATTTAAAGTTATTATAAGTTTAAATATAATTAGTAAAGCTATTACTATCTAGCTAAGAAATTATAACTAGAGTATAATAATTAAGTATATTAATATATTAAGTTAGTTGATTGTAATATTTATTATCTTAGCTTAAAAGATATTCTAAAGTAACTTGTATATAAATCTACTAGCTAGCTATATAATTATAGTTAGTAATAGTAAATAAATAATAGATAAACTAAGTATATACTAAATTTAGTATTTTAATAAGTAAATAGAAAACTATATAATTAGAGTATATAAGCTCTTAATTTAAGATAAATATAGTAGTTATACTACTTCTAAGTTTAATTAGTATTATATAAAATATAAATTTATAGTATTTTATATACTAGCTTATATATTTTACTTCTTTTAACTATTTAATATAAGCTACTTCTCTTTTTTTAAAGTAGTATATTATTATAAAATTTAACTCTTAGTATATAAAGAAGTTTTTTATATTAATAAAAAAGAGATTTTATATATATATATAATTATAATTAGTATAAGTAAGATTTAAAGAATATTCTTATTCTTTTTATTATTAGTAAAACTTTATTTTAATATAAACTACTTTTTACTAAAAGCTATAAATAGCTAAAATACTTTATACTATTAATTAGTTTAAAAAATTAGCTTTTTTTAATATTAGATTTAAAGCTATATAAGTTTAGTAATTATATAATTTATTAAATTTTATTAACTATATAATTAGTTACTATTCTTATAAAAAAAATAATAAACTCTTAGTTATAAATAAGTAGTAAATATATAAAAAAGATTAGCTTAAATAGTACATTACTTTAAAAAAAAATACTTAATACTAATTAAGTATATATATTAATTATAATAATAAAATAAGTAGTTAAAGATTAAGTATTTAGTATATACTAATATATAGTAATTATAATATATAAAGTTAAAATAGAAAGTAAGATAAAATAAAATAATTTATTACTTTATAAAGTTTTAAAAAAATTAATTATATTATTATAAAGTAACTACTTATAATATAATTAATTTTTTAGTAAAGTAGTTAAAGTAGTAAAATAACTAGAGTAGTAGAGTAACTAATATAATAAAGTAACTAAAATAGTAGTAAAATATATTAAGTTATTTTTAAAAGTAAACTACTTTAATAAATTTAATTTTCTTTACCTAATATATAATAACTTTATTATACTAAGTTTAAGATAAATTTATAAAAACTTTTTATTTAATTAGCTAATAATTATTTTAAAATTAAAGTTTTAATAAGCTAGTATACTACTTATAAAATATAAGTATTTTATAAAGTAAACTTTAAAGTAAGTTAAAAAGTAAATAAAATTATAATATAATTTATTAGTACTAGTAGTAAGTAAAATTAAATTAAAAAAATATATTTAAAAAAGTTAGTTATTAATAAAATCTTTTATATAAGAAATAGTTACTTAAATATATTATATAAATAGTAATAATAATTTTATATATAAGTTTTAGATTTTTTACTTTTTAATATACTAACTATATATTATATTTATAGTTAGCTAATTAATTATAGCTACTTAATTAAAGTTAATAACTTTAAAAATAATTTATATATTTTTTAAATATATTAAAGAAATTTTAATTTAATATAATATACTATTATTAAATATTTAGAATATTTATAAAGTAAAAATATCTTTAAGTATATATACTAACTTATAAGTACTTATTAAATTAAAAAAAAAAACTATAATAAAGCTTGAAATATATTAAAAGAGTATATTACTAAGTTAATTTAAATAAAAAAAAAGTAATAACTACTTAACCTATAATAGTAATATATAATATATATACTAGTTATTATTATTTAAAGTTTTTTAAACTTACTTAAAACTTATTTAATATTATATTAAGTTAATATAAAAAAAATATATAAGCTAATAAAACTAGTAATAATAGTTACTTTATTTAGGAAAGCTTATTAATACTATACTATTATAAAGAAAATAGTTATATAATTTAATAACTTTTATAATATAAATTTATAATATAACTTAAAAAAGTATTAAGAAATTTAATCTTAAATAATCTAAATTTTTCTAAATTCTTTACTAATTAATTAACTATTTTTCTTTCTCTAGTACTTAAATTAGCTTTATCTACTACTATTACTTCTACTACTATTTAATAAGTAGCTAAGTTTAACTTAGTATAAGCTAATACTTTATATAGTAGTATAATTATAAGTACTTTTTTTTATACTTAATTTTTTTTAAGATTTTTATTTAAAACTTTTTTTTAAGCTTTTAAAGTACTTTAAAACTTACTTTTAAAGCTACTTAAAATTATATATACTATTATAAGCTTACAAATTTTTTAAGAATTTATTTTACTTTATTAATATACTTATTATTCTATTATATTTAACTTTTACTAAATACTTTTTTTAATATTCTAGTTACTTTTTAATAAATAACTTAAGTTTAAAATAGTCTTACCTTTTACTTTTAAATAAATATAACTTTTATATTAATATTAAGTTTATATAAATTTATAAAAAAAAAATTTTTATAACTTTATTTACTTTACTTTTATCTTTTATCTTTTTAATTTTACTTATTTTTTTATTATTAAACTTAAGTATTATTAGTAAATTAAAAACTTAGCTACTTTAAATACTATAGCTTTTATTAAGAAAAATTAGTTAATTACTTACTACTAAAGTTATAACTTTTAAGTAATTACTTATTTTTTTAACTAATTATTTTAGTATAATTTTTAAACTTAAATTTATAGTAAAATTATATAATTTATTAGTTATATTAAAGATTATTTTTATTTTTATAATTTTTTTTATATAGCTTATAATACTAGTAATATATAAAAATATATTAAAAAATTATAAATAAGTAATTACTTACTAATTTTATTATCTATTTTTATCTATTACTAGTATTATAAGCTATATAAAAAAAATTTACTAAAATAAAATTAATCTTTACTAAACTTAATTATATTTTTAATAATATAAATTAGTTTTTTAAAATATTTAGTAAATACTTAGTAAAGTAAGTAAAGTACTTTTAAAAATTAATTTAAAAGTAACTTTACTTAATATATAAAATTAGAATTTATAAGCTAAAGTTAATTAGCTTATAAACTAGTATAAAGAGAAATAAGTTAAAATTATTTTAAATTAGTACTTTAGTAGTATAGTTAAAATTTAAGCTACTTAAAACTAAATAGTAATAGTTAAAGTAAAAAAGCTATAAAAGAAGTATTAAGTAATATAAATAAAGCTATACTTAACTTAACTTAAATTTAATATACTATTATAAAGATATTATATTCTAAAGATAATTAATTAAATTTATTAGAGTAACTTACTTTTAAAGCTCTTAGTTAATATAAGTAGTAAGTAAGTTATATACGTAAGTAAGTTGCGTACCCTACTAACTCTATATACTTATCTTATCTTATTATATAATAGCTCTACGCGCTATATATTAATTACTTTTAAATAAAGTAGATATCTAGCTTACTATCTTATCTATTAATTCTAGCTAAATTTAAAGTAGTAAGCTAGCTACTATAATCTTTAGTATTTCTAAATTAATATTATATAATTAATACGCTAGATAGTATACTTAATATAATTACTAGCCTAACTTAAAGAAGCTTACTTAGATAGAAAAAGAAGTAATAGTTAAGTATATCTTTAACCTAAATTCTTATAGTTTTACTCTAAATCTAACTACTAGCTATTTATAATATACTACTAGTTAGGTAATAGTAGCTAGCTAACTTTATTAAGTATATAGATAGTATTATAATATATTTTAATTATTTATATAATAAGTAGTAAGCCTTATATAAAGACTTAGCTATTATAAGTAACTAGTTATTAAGACCTTAGAACTAGTAAAAGTAATAAAGGTAAGTAAACTTCTATAAGATAGGTAAGGTTAATAAATAAGTTAGTTACTTAACTTAATTAATAGTTAGCTCTTATTAGAGTATTACAAGGTATATAAGTATTAATAAGTAGATAAGAATCTAATTAAAGTATTAGTTATAATACTTTATTAAGATAAAAAGTAAAGAAGAGATTAAATATAATAGTCTATAAAGGTCTATTAACGTTCTTATATACTTACTATCTAGTGTTTATTTCTAAGCGCTTACTCTAGAGCGTTTACTCTAAAGTACTTATTCTAGAGTATTTACTCTAGAGCGTTTACTCTAAAGCGTTTACTACTAAATAGTTATATATTCTACTACGCTATATTACCTAGCCTAATTACGTATAATATAATAGCTTACTTACTACTTAGTATTATAATACTATTCCTCTTTCTTACGCTAGGTCTATCTTTAAGCCTAGGCCTCTATTAGCTAGGTCTAGCTTATAAGTAGTTTACTCTACTTTCTAGTTAAAAACTATCTTACTATAATATTACCTCTCTTATAGTCTTATAAACTTTAACTCTTATTAGAAATCTTTACTATAAACTATATTTCTAAAATACTTTATCTATATTATTTTTTCTTAGGTATTTCTTGTTTTATTATACTAGATTCTACTCTAAAGTATACTAAGTATACTTATATAAGGTGTCTTTATATTAGTATAACTTAAGAGTCTCTTAATTTAACTTATAAAGAGTTCTATAAAAAAGTTAATAATAATAAAAAACTTTTTACTATTATTATTACTTATTTACTATATAATAAGAAAATATTAAAATCTACTAAAGAGCGTACTTACTATAAGGCCTTATACCTAGCGTTAGAGTTAGAGTAAGAAGGTAATAAAGTTTTAGCGTAAGTTCTTAACTATTCTACTACTACTATTAATATTACCTCTTCTTCTACTATCTAGTCTACTATTAGCTTATTAGATAAATTTATTATAACTAAGGGCGCTTTATAAGCTTTATATAGTTAGGTTTATTATAGAACTTTCTTTTACTAATATATCTATTATATCCTAGCTATAGCTTTGTATATCCTATATATCTTAGTATATTATACTTACTTCTTACTTTTTTAAGTATCTACTAATAATTCTATAGATTAGCTTTAGGTTCCTATATATTTTTACTTACTAAGTAGCCTTTCTATTTTACTAGCTACTCTTAGAGAAACTATATACTTTAGAAGGCGTTACATCTTATTTTTTAATATCTTTATAGGTCTTTAACTTTAAACTTATTATCTTCTTCTTTTTAATATTAGAATTGTCGCTATACTAGTATTTTTAGCTTAGCTAGTTCTAGTAGGCTTATATAGAACTTAGAGTATACTTTAGTATTTTTAAGTAGTTCTAGTATTTTTATTACTAGCCTATTATCTTCTTTAACTAAAAATAGTCTAACTTTAATATAATCTAGTCCTTTACTAGGTCGCTTTATTTATAGATTCTTTATATAAAGATATACTTTATCTCTTTCTTTTAGCTAAAGTACTATTTTTTATTTTTAATTAATATATAAAATACTTTATTTCTAAGCTTCTTTTAGTTTTTATTTTATTTTATTATAGAGTTCTTATATATCTTTTACTCTAACTAATACTACTTCTATCTTAGGTTCTAGTAGTATTCTCTTAAATAAATTAGGGTATATCCTATAGTTTATAAAATATAGTATTTTACTTATTACTTCTAAGTACTTGTTATTATATACTAATTATACTATAGGTAATAGTAATACCTAATTATTTTACTTCTAATTACTATAAATCCTTAGGTATATCTTTAATATCTTATTAGTCTATTCTATCTATCTATCTATCTATAGATAATAGGCTATTAATAGCTTTCTTTTTATCTCTATTACTATAAGTAGCGTTATCTAGTAATTAGATATAAAAAGCTTATCTCTATTACTAATAATACTCTTTAGTATCTTGTATCTTTATATTAGTACGTCTAGTAGTATATATCTTAGCTAATTTACTATATAGTTACTTTAGAATTTCTCTATCTTAGTATATTTTATAAATTAGTCTATAATTACTATTATTATATTATATCTTATTCTTATTACTAGGTCTTTTAATATTAGTAGTCCTATAATAAAGTCTATTATAATATCTATCTATAGTTCTTCTAGTATCTTAATTACTTATATTTCTCTATAAAGTATATATATCTTATACTTATTCTTCTAGTAATCTATATATTCTTTAATAAACTATATTACTTTCTTCTTTATCTTACTAAATCTATAGTTTCTTAAAATTAGTTATATAGTTTATATAATCCCTAGGTACTTATATACTAGGTTATTATAGTATTATTATATAATTACTTTTTATAATTCTTCTAGAACTTTATTTATAATCTTAACTAGGTTATTAATTTTTTACTCCTCTACTAGTTATGTATTTAGTACTAGGTATCTTTATCTATTATCTTAGAGTATAGCTTTTTCTACTACTTATCTCTTTCTTATAATATTGTATCTTTAGCTAAGCGCGTCTACTTAGTTATTTTCCTTACCTAGTATATACTAGATCTTAAATTTATACTATCTTAGTAGTTCTAACTATTATATCTACTTATCTTTTAACTTCTTACTTGTTATAAAGTATATTAGGTTCTTATAATCTATCTTAATAATTACTTCTATTATACTTTTAGTATATACTCTCTAATATTTAAGCGTATTAACTATTATAAGTAGCTCCTTATTATATATATTATATCTTTCCTCTTACTCTATAAACTTCTCTAAATAGTATATAATTAGATACTATTTCTCTTTATACTTTTGTAGCGCTATTGCTCTATAAGCTAGATTAGATATATTTATCTTAATTACTAAAGTCTTATTACTATAAAATTACTTTAAAACTAGTAGTATAATATAAGCTTACTTAAGTTTCTTATAAGCTTATTTCTACTCTACTCTCTATTTTTATATTATATCTATTTTTATAAGCTTTATAAGTAGTAGTACTTTCTTTAAAAAAAAATTTATAAAGTATTAGTTAAAGTTAATAAATCTTAGGAATAATTATACGTCTTTAACTATCTTAAGTTCCTTCTATTCTTCTACTACTTTAATCTTTTTTTAGCTTATCTTAACTTTGTTAATACCTATTATATATTCTAGAAACTTTACTTTTATCTTATACTATTTATACTTCTCTAGCTTTAGTTATAGGTTATATTAGTCTAAGTACTATAGTACTATTATTACTTACTCTATATACTTACTTTCTTCTTTAGAATATATTAGTATATTATCTAGGTAGGCTATAATAAACTTATCTAAGTATTCTTATAATATATTATTAATTAGTCTTTAGAACGTTACTAGTATATTTATTAGTCTAAAGAGTATTACTATATACTTATAAAATCTATAGCGTATTTAGAATACTATCTTCTACTTTTTACTTACCTTAATTTATATTAGGTAGTATCTATCTTTTAGGTCTAGCTTTATAAAAATCTTTACTCTACTTAGCTTATTTTAGAGTTTATCTATATTTAGTAGTAAGTATTAGTCTTTTACTATAATATTATTTAGTTTTTAGTAGTCTATATATATCTTTAGTAGTCTTTTCTTCTTTAGTATAAAAAGAATTAGAAATCTTACTAATAATAAGGATTCTTGTATATATCCTTTCTTTAGGTCTCTATTTAGTCTTTCTTAGAGTATTACTAATTTACTCTCTATTAATTAGTAAATAGGCCTAAAAGGTAGCTCTTTTCTTTCTTATAACTTAATTATATAATCCTAAGGTTAGTACTTAGGTAATACTAGTATATCTATCTCTTCTATAAATAAGTAGCTAAACTTCTTATATTATTCTAAGATCTTAAGAGTTACGTATTACTCTTCTACTCTTACTTTTTAGCCTAGCGCCCTACTAGTACTTATAGAAGTACTTATTCTCTCTTAATAAGTTACTATTAAATCTACTATCTTATATAGTACCTTCTTATCTACTATTAAACGCTACTAATATATAGGCTTAGATCTACGTACGTCTTTATAGTTATTAAATAAGAAGTTTTAGTTTTTCTAATTAACTTTAGGATTAAACTCTTATAGCTATAAGAGTCCTAGTATAATATCTTTATTAGCTAAAACTAATATATCTAGAGTAATCTTTATACTATATCTTTAAATAGTAATCTTTATAGTTACTTTATTACTAACTATTAAGTTTCTTAGTATTAGTTATCTATTCGTAATATAGATTAGATATAGTATCTTCTTTACTTATAGTTTAAGTCTTACTTATTCTACTACTTTAGGTATAATTAGGTTTATAAATAACTCTAAATCTACTAATACCTTTATTCTTTCTCTCTTTATCTTTACTAGGAGTTTAATAAGTCTTTTAGCGTTAATAGCGTTATAGCTTCTAGATATATATCTAGCGTTAGCTATTTACCTAAAAAAAACTTAATCTTATAATCTTTATTTATCTTTTACTAAAATCCTTAGAGTATCTTAATCTCTCTATATTATTTATACTTCTTAAGCGTATAGGTTTACTAGATTAGATTAATATATTAGTTATTTATAAGTATCTTACTTGTATTTATATCTTCTTTAGTTATTCCTAAAAAGTACTTTACTTCTTACTTATCTTATAAGTTTTATTTATATTTATTATTTATATACTCTTTTTAGTTCTATTTATATCTAGATCTTCTATAAGAGAAATATCTAGATCCTATCTTATTAGAATAGTAAGTAAGGTAGTTATTATAGTAATAACCTATCTATAATAGTAGTAGATAGTTTAAGTTATATAAGTATAGCTAGTATTATAGTTCTTATATTAATACTAGTTCTATAATAATTAGCGCCTAATTATTATTTATATATAATAATTTATATTACTAGGTTTACTCTACTTTATATATTTAGTGTTCCTTATCTTACTATTCTTTTACTAAGTAGTAGCTATCTACTAGTCTTTAGATTTCTTTTGTAAATCTATCTTATACCTTAGTATTTTCTTACTTTAGCTTTAGTATTCTAAGTACTATTTTGTATTTAGAGGTCTTAAGCTCTTAGTTTTCTTTCCTATTTTTATCCTAGGCTATATATACTTACTTTCTTAGATATAGTGTTATTTTATACCTATACCTTACTCTTCTCTAGTATAGCTAAAAGTATTCTAAAGTATCTATCTTAGCTTATTTCTACTTTTACTAATACTTTTTTATATAGCTTTATATTCTTAGTAGTATCTTTATAGCTTTTACTTTATTATCTATTATAAAGTTTAGTAGTTATATAGTAATCTTATAGTAGTTATATCTTTTACTTATATCTTACTACTAGAAGTTTGTAGTCTTGTAATCTCTCTTCTCTTAGCTTCTTCTAGAGATTACTTCCTATTCTTCTTCTCTATCTTTATCTTACTACTTAAGTATATTAATTTATTATATAATCTTATTCTTTACTTAGTAATTCTTTACTAGGTACTCTATTTTACTATACTTATAGTATTTTTAGCTTTCTACTTCCTTAGAGTTCTTATAGTAATAGTATTCTTGTTTTCTTAGGTTTATATTATTAACGTATATCTTATCTAGCCTAAAGTATCTATAGCTACTTTAAACTTACTTGTTCTTGTATTAGTACTTGTACTTAAGTTAGTACTTCTTATTTTCTATATATAGTACTCTTATATTCTTAGCTTCTACTATATATTTATATATATAGTTATTAACGTAGATTACTTCTTCTATTAAGTTCTCTAACGTCTTAATTATAGCTCTACTACGTATTAGCTTACCTTAAACGTTACTTTTAAGTTCTTATTAAAATATCCTTATTAATAACTTATTATTCTATTCTATTTATATCGCGTAGCTTTAGAACTTATTAGTATAGTTTACTACTACCTTATTTTATTATAGCTACTATATTACGTACTCTACTACTACTATCTTATTTACTAGTAGAAAGGCTTATTATACTTTATCTTTAAACTTAATCTATTCTTTAAATATCTTGTTATAGTTACTAATATTATTATTAAAGTATTTCTTAAAGTATAGCGTAACCTATTTCTCTACCTTACTCTTTATATAAGATAATACAAGTATAGCTTTATTTTTATCTTAAACTTAGTCTACTTTAAAGAAGAGATTAAGTTATAAGATCTATAGCTTAAGCTTATTCTATTCTCTATAGTAGAGGTCTAGCTTAGTAACCTTAGAAGTAGCTATATAGGTTACTTCTATACGCTAGTTATCTATATTTATTAATATATTACTTATCTTAAAGGTATTTAATATATTAAGACCTTAGAACTAAGTAAAAGTAATAAGGGTAAGTAGGCTTCTATAAGATAAGTAAAGTTAATAAATAAGATAGTTACTTAACTTAATTAATAGTTAGCTCTTATTAGAGTATTACAAGGTATATAAGTATTAATAAGTAGATAAGAATCTAATTAAAGTATTAGTTGTAATACTCTATTAAGATAAGAAGTAAAAAAGAGATTAAATACAATAGTCTATAAAGGTCTATTAACGTTCCTATATACTTACTATCTAGCGTTTATTTCTAAGCACTTACTATAGAGTGTTTACTCTAGAGCGCTTATTCTAGAGCGTTTACTCTAGAGTATTTACTCTAGAGCGTTTACTACTAAATAGTTACGTATTCTACTATACTATATTACCTAGCCTAATTGCGTACAATATAATAGCTTACCTACTACTTAGTATTATAATACTAGTTTAAGATAGTATAGTATATAAAGGCTATATATAAAATAGCTAATAAAGATATCTATAACTTTAATAAAGCTAGCTTTATAATAAGTAAGATTATAACTTAGCTTATTATAATAAAGTTAAAGAAGAGAAGTAAGCTAAAAGCTATCTAGCCTAGTAATTATAAGTAGGTAATAGTAATTACTATAATTAACGCTACTAGTTAAGTAGTTTTACTATTCTTTATCTTTACTAGTAAGTACTACCTCTCTACTTAGTATAAAGAAGACTATATCTTATAAGACTAGGCTATTAGAATTAGTAATAATAGCTAGATAATAGATAAGCTAGCTATTAACTAGCTTAAGTACTTTAATAAGTATATAAAGAACTAAGTAGTTAGTATATATTAGCTACTTATACTTAATAGTTATAGGAGCTACTACCTTCTTAAGTTTAATAAAATTTATAAAGAGAATAATATCTATATACTTTATATACTAGCTTACTTATCTTACTTACTTTAGCTTTTTAATATTAGTTACTTCTTTCTATTAAAAAAAGCGTATAGCTATTAATATAATAGGCTACCTATTATTAACTATAGGTACCTATTAAGGGGGTTAGTAGATTATAAGTTAATAGTAAAAGCTTAGGGGTAATCTATAATAACTATAAATAATAGAAGATATTTTGTAACTATCTTGTATTAGCGTTCTATAGTTAATAGATTAAATTACTAATACTATCCTAATAATACGTATCCTACTAACTATATACTCGTTATAATCTATAATCTATAGGTACTAAGAGTAGTAGATTATAGATTATCCTAATCTATAATCTATTAATACTAAGAGTCTATAGATTATAGATTACTCTAGGTATCCTAGTTATATATAGTTTCCTAATTAAGGTTATTACTCTACTTGCTATATACTTTGTTAGCGCCTAGATAGGGACTAATTAGTTCTATCTTAATTTCTTCTATTACACCTATAACACTATCTCCTCCTTTAGGTAGGTCCTAGTTTCTCTACTCTAGAGCTAAAGTTATTAGTCTAGTTTCTTTATTAATATAGAGTTCTTTATCTTCTCTTATACCTATTTTATCTATACGTTATTACTACCTCTTTACTAATTACGTATTATATAATAGTATTAAAATATTTCTTTATTCTTATTATACTTCTCCTAAGTTAAACCCTAAGTCTTTTCTTTATATTATTTCTACAAACAATAGTAAGGCTTATAAGGTATATATTTGTATAAATATACGTAGTTCTTATAACGTATTTAGTGTTTCTCTTTCTAAGTATACGTTTATTACGCTTATTCTTGCGTCTAGGCTTAATAATAATAGGGAAAGCTATTAACTAAACTTAAGAGAAATTACTATCTTAAATTATAGAGGCTAAGGCTAAGCGTAAGTGTATCTAGGAGCTTATATAGAGTAAGCTAGTAGAGAATTAAGCTTATCTCTCTTATCTTTGTAAGATAAAGGCCTTAAATAATAAGAAATTAGCTAAGTAGTTAGTAGCTCTAGAAGCTAAGCTAGACTTAGATAAGGCGTTTAATATTACTATAGTAGGTCCTACGCTAGACGTCTCTATTGTCTCTCTATCTATTATTAGTAATATTAGTTCTCTTAGTTTACTACTAGGCGTTCTAGAGGGTTTTAACTTTAGAACTCTTCTAGTTTCTTAAAGTAATTAAGATTATCCTCTAGTTCCTATATTTTCTCCTATAGTTGTCCTTTTTTGTCTATACCTATCTATTCTACTAAGTAGTAGTTTTTTCTATTCTAGAACTAGTACTATAAGATTTTCTTAACTTCTTATTCTTCTTATTCTCTATACGTGTCTACTTTATATACTAGTAGTTTTACTTCTTGTAGTACTTATTCTAGTAAAGCTACGTAGAATATTAGGTATATCTTTATCTTATTTAGTAGCTTTAGTTTAAATATAACTAGTATAACTTCTTTCTCTACTTTATATAGTCTTATCTTAACGTAGTCTAGTTTTAAACTTAGTTATTTACTCTTAATATTCTTCTATACTAACTATACTTTTTCTTTCTCTCTAAATTAAGGTCCTTCCTTATACTTCTTATTATAGTACTTTACTATACAATTACGTAAGAATTCTACGTCTTATCTTAGTTAATTGTATATATCTTTAAGTCTATTAGTAAAGTTTTCTCCTCTTAGTAACTAAGATATCTAATTCTTTAGTATCTAGTATATATTAGGCTTAAATCTATAATTTATAAAGAAAGGTAATACTCTTATTACTATATTCTTTACGCTATTATATACTAACTATACTATAGGTAGTAACTATACCTAATTATTCTAATTATAGTTAAGGTAATATCTTAAGTATTATTCTACTATCTAGTTTATTTATTCTAACTATCTATCTATTTATAGTTAGTATACTGTAAATATTACGTATTATATTCCTAATTACGCTGTTATTATTCTCTATAGTTTTAATATAAATCTTATATCTCTATCTATAATAATCTTATCTAGTAGTCTATATTAACTAATTATAGTTCTTAGAACTTAGTATATAGTAACCTCTATCTTACTTTTCTCTTTATATAGTTAGAAGTATATATACTTTATAAGTTTATTTACTATTGTTATAATTCTATTATATTTAGCTCCTAATATTAGGTCTCTAGACTTTAGTAGTTTTGTAATAAAGTCTATCGTAATAACTCTCTATAGTTATTCTAGTATTTCTACTAGTTGTAATATTCTATATAGTATATGTTTATTATACTTATTTCTATAGTATTCTATATAGTCTTATAGTACTTCTATTACTAGTTATCTTACTTTTAGAATATAGTAATCTTATAGTAGTCTATCTAATGTTTTTTTAATTCCTTAGTAACTATATACTAGTAATTTATAAAATTATCTTATAAATTCTTATTATATTTTACTTAGAATATATATTCTTCTATAGGCTTATATAAATCCTTCTTAAATTTCTAGTTTTTCTATTTCTTTAGATATTTCTTACGTTATTTTCTAAATCTATTTATTTAACTTGCTACTTGTCCTTTTAAGTATTGCAGCTATCTTAGGTATATTTAGGACTAAATATCTTTCTTTGTTCTTAATTAGAACTATACTAGTAGCGCTTACTTTTTCTTATAGGTCTAGTCTTCTACTAAAAGCGTCTATAAATTAGTTATCTTTCTCTTTTATATATATAATTTCTATATTAAATATTAATAGGAATTCCTACTATCTTATATAGCGTTATAATAGTTCTTTATTTATTATAAATCTTATAAGGTTCTTATAGTCTATATAAACCTTTATCTAATACTTTACTCTTTATAGGTATACTCTTTACTATTTAAATACTTTATAGATTGCTAGTATTTCTTTGTTATAGATTAGGTAGTTAAGTTCTACTATCTTTATTTTCTTAGAGAAGTATTTAACTAAATATTTCTTTCTAGTCTCTAGGTCTTCTTGTATTAGTACTATTCTATAGACTAAGTTAGATATATCTATTTTTACTATTGCTAGTAGGTCTAGGTTATATATTCTAATAACTAGGTTTTCTATAAACTTTCTTTTAATCTTATTAAATACTTTATTATATTCTTTTATCTATTTAAATAGCGTATCCTTTTTTATAAGTCTTGTTATTAGTTCTATATCTTTAAACTATCTTATTATTAACTTTCTACAAAAGTTAGCTAATCTATAAAATTATTGTACCTCTTTTAGGTTTCTTAGAGTTAGCTATTTGTTAATTAATCTAATCTTTTCTAGATTAATACTAATTTTTCTTAGTTTAATAATAAATCTAAGGAAGTCTATTTTCTTCGTATAGAACTCGCATTTTCTTATCTTAAGAAATAGTTTATTTTCTACTAGTTTTTCTAGTACTCTATATACGTGTTGCACGTATTCTTCCTCTATTTCTAAGAATATAAAGATGTTATCTAGGTATATAAATATAAATATATCTAAGTACTCTCTTAGTACTATATTAATTCTTTCTTAAAATACTACTAGTACATTTATTAAGCTAAATAGTATAACTAGGTATTTATATAGTCTATATTATATTCTAAACGCTATTTTCTATTTATTACTTTTCTTAATTCTAATTTAATAGTAGGCGTTTTAAATATCTAATTTTATAAAGACTTTTACTCTTTATAGTCTATCTTGTATTTTATCTATTTATAGTAGTAGGTATTAATTTTTATTTATAATTACGTTAGTTTTTCTAAAATCTATATAGGGTCTCTTATTACTTATTCCTTTTTTATCTACGAATATTAGTCTATATACTACTAAGGATTTAGACTCTTTTATCTATTCTTTTTTTATTATGTTTTAGATAAACGTTTGTTTAATCTTAGATTCTTCTTCTATTTTTTAGTAGACTAGGCTCTATTCTGCGTTTTTACCTTCTTCTAGTTCTATCGCTAGGTCCTATAGTTAATATTTAGGAAGGTAGTCTTCTAGCTTAATAAGCTATTTCTCCTATTTCTTATATTCTTTAGGGAATTCTCCTTTATATATACTTATATTAGCTTTTAATATATCTATTTTATTATAACTAATTTCTCTAGTTCTCTAATTAATATATAGGTTAGTTATCTATAACTATAGTATTCCTAATATTATATTTTATTTGTTATTAATTATCGTTATATTTATAACTATATTCTTAATCTCTAGTCCTTTTAATCTAAGTGTTAAAGGTACTATCTTAAACTATATAGGTTCTTAAAATAGTTTTCTTTTAATTATACTTAATTATTAAGGGTACCTCTTTGTTATATATTTTATTCTTTATATTTCTATAAATTTCTTTAATATAAAGTTCTTTGTAGCTCTACTATTAATTATTAATTATACTTTTTTTTTTTAGTATATACTTGTTTTTATAATATATAGGCCTCTTATACCTTCTAGCTTTTCTTACTTTAGTAATTTATTAAACTATCTATCTTTCTAGGGCTATAGTCCTATTTTAAGTTTATATTCTTTGTATTTTAGATATTTATTATTTATATATTTATACTATAGTCTTCCTTAGACGTATTTCTTTATTAGTTTAGATCTAGGTCTTACTACTAGGTATCTATCTTCTAGGATTATTTCTTATCCTTAGATATTTTCTACTAGAATTACTCTTATATAATTATAGCCTCTTTTTCTTATAGGCTATATATTATTATTTACTTTAAGATTTCTATATATAATATAATTCTTATCTAGGTATAATATCTATAATACTTTAAAATGTACTAGATATTTTAGGTCTATTATTTTATTATCTCCTTCCTAGTATTTGCTTTTTCTAGGTATATCTATTATTAGGATATAGTATACTACTAGTACTCTTAGTGTATAGGCTTTATTAATCTATCGCGTTTTTCTTATAAAGTATTTCTATTCTTTTAGTATAGGTATTCTTCTTACTATAACTATATATTACTTTATCTATTCTTAAAATAGTATAAACTTTATTTCTTTAGGATTATATTCTTTCTAGTCTTTGTACGCTTCCTCTATACTTATAACTATTAAGTATATCTAAATAAACTTCTATTCTTTATTTTATTCCTCTATATCTATTATTATATAGCTATTATAACTATATATTATTAGCTAGGTATACTCTATACCTCTTATACTAACTTGTCTCTTACTTCCTCTTAGTCTTTTAGAGGAAGCTGTAGTAGTCTCTTTATCTAGTACTAATTCTTTAGCCTAGATTAATAGTGCTAAAAGTTCTTCCCTTTCTAGGTCTTCTACTAGTAAGTCTATTACTTAGGCTATTTCTTCTAGCTAAGCTTTTGTTCTATTTTCTTTTATTATAGCTACTTTCTATCTCTATTATAAGAAGTATCTTACTCTCTATTTACTAAAAAGATATATATAGTAGTTATCTTTGTAATAAAAGGTCTAATAGAGTATTACGTATTATATTTCTTTACTCCTAGCTACCTTCTTTTAAGGTTTAGCCTATACTTATAGTGCTTCTTTCTTCTTTTTAGTTATCTTTAACTAAGCTTCTTTCTTTAGGTCTTTACTTCTATAGTCTTTTACAAAGTATCCTAGTTTTCTATATTTATAGTATACTATATCTTTTTTTAACTTAGATCTATAGTTTCTTACGTAGTAGCCTAGTTTACTATAGTTAAAGCACGTAAAGTCTTTATTCTTCTTTTTCTTTTTATCCTTGTTAGTATTAAGGATTATAGAGTCTCTCTTGTTATAGTTCTAAGTGTACCCTCTATATTTATTCTTCTTCTATTCTTAAAGATTATTATTAATTTATATTACTTATTATTTTAGAGCTTCTAGTATCCTTAGTTTCTCTATATATATTATTTTATATTAGATCTTAGAATTTAGTCTTTATTTAAATCGTAATATTAGGGCTAACTCGTTCTATTCTATATTCTAAAATAGTTATTTAAACTATAATACGTACTTAAGGATACTCTAGTTTTGTATAAGCTTTTCTAGTTACTCTTTAGCTTATTAGGTAATATCTATATCTCTAAATACTACTCTTATTTGTTTAGTAAAGTATTTATAACTTCTAAAAATAGCTCTAGTTTTATCCTTCTAGGTTATTAGTAAATATATTATGTAATCTATCTAGTAAGATTTATACTATCTTATTACGTCTTCTTTAAGGTGCAACCTAATATATATTACCTTCTTTTCTTCTATATCGAAGTGTAGTACTTATATATCTATCTAGAGTTGTACTAATATAATAAAAGGTCTTAGTTTTTCCCTTTCTCTATTAAACTTCTTAAGTATAGGTATCTTTAGTAGTTTCTTTGTTATACTTATTTCTAACCTTTAGGTAATTAGTTCTATCTAGTTTTATCTTTGTATAATAGCTTTAATTTATACCTTGTTTTATTTTACGTAATCCTATAGTTTCTTGTTCTAAGTTTCTAAAGTATTAATTACTATCTTTATATCTTCTTTATTATTAATTAGTTAGTTAAGACAACCTTTAATTGTTTCCTATATAGTACTATCTAACTTTAGACTACTCTTAGGGGCTTTACCTAATTATTTAGTTAAACTTTCTACTATTATATTAGCTAGACTACGCGCTACTTACGCTTTACTTCTTGTAATAACTAAATTAGCAAGGTATAATAGGCTACCTATTATTAACTATAAGTACTTATTAAGGAGGTTAGTAGATTGTAAGTTAATAGTAAAAGCTTAAGGGTAATCTATAATAACTATAAATAATAGAAGATATTTTGTAACTATCTTGTATTAGCGTTCTATAGTTAATAGATTAAATTACTAATACTATCCTAATAATATACATCCTACTAACTATATACTTGTCGTAATCTATAATCTATAGGTGCTAAGAGTAGTAGATTATAGATTGTCCTAATCTATAATCTATTAATACTAAGAGTCTATAGATTATAGATTACCCTAGGTGTCCTAGTTATATATAGTTTCCTAATCGAGGTCGTTACTTTACTCGCCCTATACTTTGTTAGCGCCTAGATAAGGACTAATTAGTTCTATCTCGATTTCTTCTATTACACCTATAACAATTAAGTTAAGAGCTTAATCTAGTACTATATTAATTATATTACTAAACTTAAATTCTTACTAGTCTTTTATATAGCCTTTAACTAGGCCTTTATAAGAGTAAATATTTACTTAGCTTTTTAAGCTACTAGCTTTATTTTACTTTAGTTAGAAGTAGTTATCTTAAAACTTAATATCTAGCTCTATATACCTACTCTAGCTACTCTAGCTCTACTAGAGGCTCTCTAGGTAGCTTATACGCTAAGTAATATATATAAGCTAAAAGCTTAGTTAATACTTATATATAAGTGCGTACGCTAGTATAAGAGCTTATTACTAGTATTAATTATTAATATAATTAATTAACTTAAAAAGAGAGCTTATATAATAATACTAGAAGCTAAGTTAATATATAATTATATCTTTAGTTTTAAAAGAGCTAATAAAGTAGCTGGTAAGTATAAATTATAAAAAAAGAAGTAGATTTAGAAAAAAAGAGTCTTAATAAAGAGATAAGAAAAGGGTATAATTACTTAACTAGAGGCTAATTACTAGATTAATTATAAATATCGTAAAAGTAAGTAGTATTTAAGCTTAAGTTACTAGGCTTACGCGCGCTATAAAAGGTATAAAGAGACTAGGTATAACTTACTTATATATAAAATAATATAGTAGATACTACTTAATTTAATATATTAATATATCTATACTACTCTACTACGTTGTAAAGTTATACGCTTAAATAGGTACATAGAGTTAGTAGAGTACGTAACTTACTTATATATATAACTTACTTACTACCTATATTAACTATAAAAGTATTTATTTTCTTTATATATAGCTTTTTTAGTCTTTTTCTTAACTTTTATACTTTTTATAAGGCTTCCTCTTTATAAAAAAAGTAAATAATCTAATAATCTTTTATTTTAATATAAATTCTAGCTAAAAAAATAAAAGTAAAAAAGTCTCTCTTCTAGCCTATAATATTCTTAAAGAAAAGGACTAGATTTTACTTCTTTTTCTATTATATAGTGTAATCTTTAGAATTAATTAATATAACTACGTATATCTCTTCTTTACTATATAAAGAGTATTCTATTAAATTTATAAATAGTAGGAGCTTTATTTTATTAAGTTATTATAAAAAGAAGTACTAGTAGTAGTGTTTTAGTGTTCTCGCCTGCGCAGCAAACGGCTACTTTCGTAGTTAACTAAGAGTAGGGGTGGCTTACTTCTATATACCCGAGCTTATACACCAATCAATTTTCGGACCGGGTTTCACCACACCCATTCGGACATCTATTGTCTTGGCAACCGTTTGCCTTATTTGCTGCGTTGCCTCGTACGACGGCATTTGTCGTTGTATATTTTCGAATATTTGAAATGCACGCATGTTATGATACCATGTCAGACCCAGGTTTCTTGGAGTTGAGCGGAGTCCTGTTTGGAGAGGTAGCACAACTATCCTGCTTGTGTTACCGCTGTGCCGCTTGCAAAACACGCCTTTCTTTTCCAAGATCTTCCTCTCCTCCCACATCCTATCATTCCAGTCTCACCCACGCCGTCATCTACACCAGTTGCTATGACTATCGCATTGCCCGCGTCTAGCGCCATAATGTGGCAGTTTACGTTGTCTTTGGCTGCCTGTGCTCTGGGCATATTCTTACACAAAGCGATCAAAAACCGCATGATTTTCTACAAGCTTAAAAAGCAAGGTTTGGTATGGATTGCTCCATGTTTTCCAGGTACTTGAGGAAGGTATACTAATCATACTATCTCACACAGCCTATGCCACCTTGGAACTTTGTTACCGGCCATCTCACAACCTTACCAACGCTTCTCCAGAAGCTGCCCAAGGGCTCACAACAGTCTGACGCTTTCACTTTGCTGTCGGAAGAATATAATGAAACGGACGGCTGCTTTTACATTGATGTTTGGCCTTTCTCTAGCCCACTTCTTATTATTACATCGCCTGAACTTGCTGTACAAGCTTGCCAAGAACATGATCTCCCAAAGCCAGATGTTCTTATTCCATACTTCATGCCTATTGCTGGCGGACCGAACTTATTTGACATGAATGGCGCAGAGTGGAAGCGCTCGAGGGCGCTCTTCAACCCTGGATTTAGCAACAATGTTATGCTTGAATGCACGCCACACATTCTTGAGGAGGCAGATGCCTATGTGCTGCTACTACGGGAGCATGCAAGGATAGGAGCCATGTTTTCGCTAGACAAGTTAACATGCGACTACATGATGGATGTCATTGGAGCGGTCACTATGTAAGCATTTGTACAGCTAGCGCGGCATTCGTGTAGCATGCGGAGCTGACAGATACGCGTTAGAAATACTCGCTTGCATTCACAATCTGGCTATAACGCCCTCGCTGCCGCTATGAGAAGTTCTGTTGATTGGCATTGCCAGGACGAAGAACTCAACCCATTCAAGCGCTGGAATCCTATGCGGCCTCTGGTTGAGTGGCGCAATGGAGAAATCATGAAACGTTACATCAATGCTGAGCTAGACAAGCGATACGAAGAGTGGAAAAGTGGTAAGGTATCCGATCGCGTGAAATCTGTAATGGATATTGCTATTGCAGCATATATGACAGAGCGAAAGGCTTCTGAAAAACTTGACCCCGAGTTCAGATCATGGGCTACGATTCAAATACGGCTCTTCCTCTTTGCTGGCCACGACTCCACTGCTGCTGCTATCGTGTACAGCCTTTACATGCTATCAAAGCACCGTGACGCGTTAGCAAAGATTCGCGCTGAACACGACAAGGTCTTCGGACGGGATGTAGACTCCGCTGCAAAGATCCTCAGGAACCGACCTAACGAGATTAACCGATTATCTTATACAATGGCAGTGATTAAAGAGACACTCCGTCTCTTTCCACCGGCGTCCGGTATGCGAGGCGGTCTGCCGGGCATATTCTTACATGATAAGAATGGCAACCAGTTCCCCACTGAAGGTCTTAACATTTGGATCATCCATGGAGCTATCCAGAGAAACTCAAATTATTGGCCAGATCCACATTCCTTCCTTCCAGAGCGCTGGTTAGTTGAACCCGGGCATCCTCTATATCCGCCTAAAGGAGGCTGGCGACCGTTTGAATACGGCCCTCGCAACTGTTTAGGCCAAAGTCTTGCGATACTTGATATCAAAATTACTCTGGCAATGATTGTCCGCGAGTTTGATTTCATGGATCAGTATAATGAATGGGACAGGATGAACCCCTCTTCTGGAATTAAGACTGTTTTTGGAGAGAGGGCATACCAGGTTGCGCAGGGAGCAGCTCACCCTGTTCATGGGTTTCCCTGCAGAGTCTCGAGACGTACTAATAGCGAAGGGTAGTGCAGGATATTTGTCAGCCAGAGGATAGCCGGAGATGAAGAAAGAGAATTCTAAAAAAAAACTGTTAAATAGAACACCAAAAGAATGAACTAGGTGAACGTGATTACTGTTCTCACTTCACACACCGCATACTGCTAAGGTCATGCCAAAATGCTTACCACGACGGCACATGCTCTCTTTACAGGGTAGTGCCACGTCAGTTCGCATCCTGAATGACACCACGGAACTACGTCTCGAAGAACAAGATCTACACGACCGATAACGTTGATAGTCTGTTTGACCTTCCATTCGTAGCGCAAGTGACGGGTATGCATCTTGGCATAATGATGGAGGACAAGGATACATACACTGTGGGATAACAAGGGTCATCACGCTAAAATATATTAATATATAAAATCATTTCAGCAGAGCAAGAAGATTCTAACGAGACCCCCACCTGCAGTTGCGCGGTATAGTAGCTTACTGCAGATAAATACCTCCATTGTTATACGCTAAGCCATTTTTGTATTAGAAATATAGTTTGGCCTATATATTATATATTATGGTTCTTGTTCGATTAGATCGCGTCCTCAGGCGAAGGCTGTATCTCGGCGTTGTCAGCCATGCTCGGCCAGCCTCACGTCACGGTGCAGGCAGGCTGCGCCTCCTACGGTGGATGAGAGAGATGCAGCCTGCTCCAACAACGAGAAAGCCAGTCTTCCTCACCTCTAACTCAGCAAACCTTCACTTGTTACTCGCAACAAAATCAATAGCTACGACTACTAATCTCTATGTAAGCGAGCCACCGTACGCCCTCGATTCCTCCAGCCTGCTTCGAAGCTCCCGGACGCTCCTCTATAGCCTACGCAGATCCCCACAAACACCGCTCTATGCGACTTCTATACATTGCAAGCGATAGGACGCTCAGAAGGACTAGGGACTTGATCGGTGAAAAATTACTGCCCTATGTAATCCTGTCCCACACCTAGGCCGGACAGGAAGTAACCTTCAAGGACCTCAAGAACTACAAAGATGCAGAGGATGTTAATGCAAAACTCAAAGGAGGTTATCGAAAAATCTTCTTCTACACCCAGCAGGCGAAGCGCGATAGTCTAGACTACTTCTGGGTAGATACCTGCTGCATTATACAGACTTACTACTAACAACAATACTCTACGAAACGGGTAGCATACGCCGCCAAAAATAGCAGTAAAATATACATAGCTTTTTAATATAAGTGTATTAATATTTCTTTACTATCTACCTTTTCTATCTAAGAATCTTTAACTAGTACTCTAACCTAAGAACACGTTTATACAATAAGGCCCTAGAATTAGGCCTCTATTATATAGTAACTAAGACTAAGCTTATACTTAAGTATAATCTAGCTTTACTTAATCTTAATTTAACTATAAGTATAGTCTTAACTTTAAGCTCTACTATTAGTAAAGCTTAAAAATAAATACTTCTAATTATAAGTCTACTAAGATATTAGTATATTATATTCTTTAACTAATAGTTATTATACTTATAGTAAACTAATTTTACTAATTTTTATATTTAACTATAGGTAAAATTATTAATAAACTTAAAAGAATTAAAAAAATTATATTTAATTTTTTATTCTAGATATAACGTAGTACTCTAGTTATTAACTACTTAAGTACTTTTAGGGGGGAAGTAAGTAGATTAAGAGCTAATAGTTTTAAGTAAAAGGTAATTGTATAATAAACTATAAATAATAGGATAATTCCTAATAGGTAATATTAAGTATTATTACTTGTAGTTAATAATTAAATTGTTAATACTCTTTTAATAGTATATATCTTTCCTAACTATATACGTAGTACTTCTTTAGTACTTTATTACTTTATTATTTTAGTTTTTATAAAGTTATAAAGCTAGCTTTATAGCTTTATATTTACTATAATTATAAAGTTATAATATTATTATATATCTTTATTATAAATAACTTTTTAATTAGGCTTATTATTTTATAAGTTATATATATTATTATCTTCTATTATAGAGCTAATTAGTTTTACTTAGTTTTTTTCTATTACTACTATAATACTATCTTTTCTTTTAAGTAAGTTTTTATTTTCTTATATTAAATTTAAAGTTATTAGTCTACTTTATTTATTACTCTTTATACTTTTTTATTCTTAGTATAATAAACTACTCTTTACTACTTAAGTTACTTATAATAAAGTTAAAATACTTCTTTACTTTTATTATATTAAGTTAAAACTTTTTTATTTTATTTTTTAAAAAGATAGTAAAGCTTATAATAAGTATATTTATAATAGGCTACCTATTATTAACTATAAGTACCTATCTTATAAGAGTTAGTAGATTAAAAGGTAATAATAAAAGTTTATATTAGGATCTATAATAACTATAAATAATAGAAGATATTTTACAACTATCTTATATTAGCGTTCTATAGTTAAAGGATTAAATTACTAATACTATCCTAATAATACGTATTTCTACTATCTATATAGTAATATAGTCTTAGCGACTTTATTACTTTATTTTTACTAAGATCGTAAATTTATAAATTTGTTATATAATAGCTTTATAACTTTATATTTACTAAGATTATAAATTTACAAATTTATTACGTATCCTAATTATAGTTAGCTTTCTAATTAAGTTTATTATCCCTTAGGTTATTACCCTACTTATCCTATATCTCGTGTATAGTTAAGCGTAGACTAATTAGCTTTATCTTAATTTCTCTTATTACTACTATAATACTATTCTCTCTTCTACGTAGTTTCTTATTTCTCTATACTAGAGCTAAGGTTATTAATCCTATTTCTTTATTAATCTCTAGTTCCTTATTACTCTCTATACTATCTTATTCTTAGTATAATAAACTTCTTTTTATAGCTTATATTATTTATAATAAGGTTAAGATATTTCTTTATTATTATTATACTAAGCTTAGTCTTATATATCTTATATCTTTAAATAATAGTAAATATTATAATAAGTATATTCTTACTAATATCTAATATAAATATATTTCTTTTAAAGTTTTATTAGCTAAGTATAAGTATTTAATTTCTACGTAGTCTCTTTCTACTAAATTGTATAAGGTAAGCTATTAATAAAGCTTAAGTATAATTATTATTATAGCTTACTATAGCTAAAGCTAAGTATAAGTTAACTCTTTATAAGCTAGTAGAGCTTTATTTTTATATTAAGTATCTTTATAAGATAAAAGCTTATAATAATACTAAGTTATCTAAATAGTCTTATACCTTAGAGGCTAAGTTAGATTTAGATAATATAGTAGAGGCTGCTCTAGCTCCTATTACGTTAGGCGCTCCTATCGCCTCTCTATCTAGTAGTAGTATTATTAGTTTTCTTAGTTTACTATAAAGCGCTTTAGAGAGTTTTAACTTTAGAACTTCTCTAGTTTCTTAAAGTAATTAAGATTATCCTATAGTTCCTATATTTTCTCTTATAGTTATCCTTTTTTATTTATACTTATCTATTCTACTAAGTAGTAGTTTTTTCTATTATAGAACTAGTACTATAAAATTTCTTTAACTTCTTATTCTTCCTATTCTCTATACGTATCTACTTTATATACTAGTAGTTCTACTTCTTATAGTACTTATTCTAGTAGTCCTATATAGAATATTAGGTATATCTTTATTTTACTTAGTAGCTTTAGTTTAAATATAACTAGTGTAACTTTCTTTTTAATCTTATATAGTCTTATCTTAATATAATCTAGTTTTAAACTAGATTGTTTACTCTTAATATTTTTTTATACTAACTATACTTTTTTTTCTTCTTTAAATTAGGGTCCCTTTTTATATTTCTTATTATAGTATTTTACTATTTAATTGTATAGAAATTCTATATCTTATCTTAGTTAATTATATATATCTTTAAGTTTATTAGTAAAGTTTTCTCTTTTTAGAGACTATAATACTTTAGGTCTTAGTATTCTATATATATTAGAGTTAAATCTATAGTTTATAAAGAAAAGTAATATTTTTATTACTATATTCTTTGCGCTATTATATACTAACTATACTATAGGTAGTAACTATACCTAATTATTCTAGTTGTAATTAAGGTAATATCTTAAGTACTATTCTACTATTTAATTTATACATTCTAATTATCTATCTATTTATAGGTAATATACTATTAATATTATATACTAGATTCCTAGTTATACTATTATTATTTTCTATAGTTTTAATATAAATTGTATATCTTTATCTATAATAATCTTATCTAGTAGTCTATATTAACTAATTATAGTTCTTAGAATCTAGTATATAGTAACCTCTATTCTACTTTTCTCTTTATATAGTTTAAAGTATAAGTACTTTATAAGTTTATCTACTATTATTAGGATTCTATTATACTTAACTCTTAATACTAAATCTTTAGACTTTAGTAGTTTTGTAATAAAGTCTATTATAATAACTCTCTATAGTTATTCTAGTATTTTTACTAGTTATAGTATCTTATATAGTACGTATCTATTATATTTATTTTTATAGTATTCTATATAGTCTTATAGTACTTCTATTACTAGTTATCTTACTTTTAAGATATAGTAGTCTCTTAGGAGTCTATCTAATATTTTATTAATACCTTAGTATCTATATACTAGTAATTTATAGAATTATTATATAAATTCTTTTTAAATTTTTCTTAGAATATATATTCTTCTATAAGCTTATATAAATCCTTTTTAGATTTCTAGTTTTTTTATTTCTTTAAGTACTTCTTATATTATTTTCTAAATCTATTTATCTAGCTCGCTATTTTTTCTTTTAAGGGTTATAGCTATTTTAGGTATATTTAGGACTAAGTATCCTTCTTTATTCTTAACTAGAACTATACCTATAGCGTTTACTTCTTCTTATAAGTCTAGTCTTCTACTTAAGGTATTTATAAATTAGTTATTTTTACTCTTAGTATATATTATTTCTATATTAAATATTAATAGAAACTCCTACTATCTTATATAGCGATATAATAACTCTTTATTTATTATAAATCTTATAAAGTTCTTATAGTCTATATAAATATTTATTCTATACTTTACTTTTTATAAATATACTCTCTATTATTTAAATACTTTATAAATTACTAGTATTACTTTATTATAGATTAAGTAGTTAAGCTCTACTAGCTTTATTTTCTTAGAGAAGTATTTAACTAAATATTCTTATTTAGTCCTTTTATCTTCTTATATTAGTACTATTCTATAGACTAAGTTAGATATATCTATTTTTCTTATTACTAGTAGATCTAGGTTATATATTCTAACAACTAGGTTTTCTATAAACTTTCTTTTTATCTTTTTAAATACTTTATCCTATTCCTTTATCTATTTAAATAGCGTATCTTTCTTTATAAGTCTTATTATTAGTTCTATATTTTTAAACTATTTTACTATTAGTTTTCTATAAAAGTTTGCTAACCTATAAAATTATTATACTTCTTTTAGGTTTTTTAGTACTAGCTATTTATTAATTAACTTAATCTTTTTTATATTAATCTTAATTTTTCCTAGTTTAATAATAAATCTAAGTAAGTCTATTTCTTTTATATAGAACTTGTATTTTCTTATTTTAAGAAATAACTTATTTTCTACTAGTTTTTCTAGTACTTTGTATACGTGTTGTACGTATTCTTCCTCTATTTCTAAGAATATAAGGATATTGTCTAGGTATATAAATATAAATATATCTAAGTATTCTCTTAGTACTATATTAATTCTTTCTTAGAATACTACTAGTGCGTTTATTAAGCTAAATAGTATAACTAAGTATTTATATAGTTTATACTATATTCTAAATACTATCTTCTATTTATTACTTTTTTTAATTCTAATCTAGTAGTAGGCGTTCTAGATATCTAGTTTTATAAAGATCTTTATTTTTTATAGCTTATTTTATATTTTATCTATTTATAGTAGTAGGTATTAATTCTTATTTATAATTGCGTTAGTTTTTTTAAAATCTACGTAGGGTCTCTTATTACTTATTCTCTTTTTGTCTATAAATATAAGGCTATATACTACTAAGGATTTAGATTCCTATATCTATCTTTTTCTAATTACGTTTTTAATAAATATTTATTTAATCTTAGATTCTTCTTCTATTTTTCTATAGACTAAGCTCTATCTTATATCTTTATCTTTCTTTAAGTCTATTACTAGGTCCTATAGCTAATATTCTAGAAGGTAGTCTTTAGGGTCTATAAGCTATTTTTCCTATTTTTTATATTCTTTAGGGAATTCTCCTTTATAGGTACTTATATTAGCTTTTAACGTATCTATCTTATAGTAGTTAATTTTTCCTATTCTTTAATTAATGTATAGGTTTGTTATTTATAACTATAGTATTCCTAGTATTATTTCTTGTTTATTATTAATTGTTGTTATATCTATAACTATATTCTTAATTTCTAGTCCTTTTAGTTTTAGTATTAAAAGTACTATCTTAAACCTAATAGGTTCTTAGAATAGTTTTCCTTTAATTATACTTAATTATTAAGAGTATTTCTTTATTATATAACTTATTCCTTAGTTTTCTATAAACTTCTTAGATATAAAGTTCTTTATAGCTCTACTATTAATTATAATTTATACTTTTCTTCCTTAGTATATACCTATTTTTATAACGTATAGGCCTATTATACTTTATAGCTTCTTTTACTTAGGTCTTTCTCTAAATTATCTATTCTTCTAGAGCTATTATCTTATCTTACGTTTATAGTTCTTGTGTTTTAGATATTTATTAAATATATACTTATACTATAGCTATATTCCTTTAATATATTCTTTAGATAGTTTAGGTCTAGGTCTAATTAATATATATTCTTTGTTAGGAATCTAAGTTATTTCTTATCCTTTAATTTCTTTTTTAAGGATTATCTTTATATAGTCTTATTTTCTTTTAGGCTATATATAGTTTTATACTTTTTCTTCTCTATATAAGTAGTAATATATATTTAAATATAATACCTATGTAATTTTAGTATATACTAGATATTCTAGATTTATCTTCTTATTGTCTCCTTCTTAGTATCTATCTATACTAGGTTTCCTTATTACTAGAATATAGTATATTACTAGTACTTGTAGTATATAAGCTTTATTAATCTATTGCGTTTTTTTTATAAGATATTACTACTCTCTTTATATAGGTATTCTACTTACTATAACTATATATTATTCTATCTATTATTAGAATATTATAAATTTTATTACTTTAAGATTATATTCTTTTTAGTCTTTATATACTTTCTCTATACTTATAACTAGTAAGTATTTTTAAATAAACTTTTAGTTCTTATTTTATTTTAACGTATCTATTATTATATAGCTATTATAGCTATATATATTTAACTAGGTATACTCTATATCTCTTATATTAACTTATCTTTTATCTTCTTTTATTTCTTTAGAAGTAACTATAGTAGTCTCTTTATTTTATACTAGTCTTTTAGCCTAGATTAATAGTACTAGAGGCTCTTCCCCTTCTAGATCTTCTACTAGTAAGTCTATTACGTATACTATTTCTTCTAGCTACGCTTTTATTCTACTTTCTTTTATTATAGCTACTCTATATCTTTATTTTTATAGGAACTATACTACTCTCTATTTACTAAAAAGATATATATATATAAAAGAGTTATCTCTTATATCTCTTATTTTTATACTAATATTAGTAAGTTTACAACTTACTAATATAGTAAACTTACTAATATTATAAACTTACTAATATCGTAAACTTACTAATATTACAAACTTACTAATATTTAACTACCTTTCTACTTTTAGTTAGTACTTAGTAGGCTACTAGGTATATATACTTAGTACTTACTTAGATAGCTTTATCTACTATTTACTCTTTTTAGTTAATTATTAAAACTACCTTATTAAGTTATCTTGTATAAAGTCTACCTTATATAATAGTAAATCTCTATAAATATTTTACTTTTATAGGCTTCTCTATAACCTAGAACTACGCTAGTAGCTTTTTTACTTACGCTAGAGTTACTACAAGATAGCTAATTATAGCTAACTCTTAATTAAGCCTAGCTAGCTAAAAAGAACTATACTACTAGGAATTAGATCTTACCTTAGCTATAGCGCGCTAGGTAGCCCCTTAAGTTTACTATATTATAGTTTTAGTTAAGGTTTCTAGCGCTCTTTTTTTACTAGTACTAGCGCTAACGTTTTAGAAAGAAATACGTACTAAAGAAAAGTAGTTTAACTACTTTATAGGTTATAAAGCTTTAGCTTATACTTACTATATATACCTAGGTAAAGGCGTACTTATACTAGGTATTAAACTTAGGTAGTAGTACTAAAGAAGGAAAAGACCTCTAAACTTATATAAATTACTAGTACTTAATTTATAAGAACTAAGTAATAAAGCGCCCTAGACCCTACTAAAACCTTTACTAGCTAGCGCTAAAGATCTAAATCTCTATAAACTAATAGCTAAATATACTAATATAGTATA